>JAKUCV010003411.1:96526-133567 GCA_028386065.3 Turnera subulata | reverse complement strand
ACCGGTTGGTTCGAGCGGGAAGTAATACCCCTCGGGATTGCATGCGGGTTTGCATGTGGGCCTGTGATGGCCGGTTCTACCTCCCTCCTTCTACCTCCCCCTTTCTACCTCCCTCTTTCTCTCTGTCTCTCTCTCTCTATGGATATGTTGGGCTTCGTGCCTGGTTTATTTGGGCTTCGTGCCTGGTTTATTTGGGCTTATGCCTGGTTGTCTCATGAGACGGGACCGAGCTCGACGGACACAGTAGAGGGCCCTAATAAAATATTTAAACCTAATAACAAAGTTAATAATATAAGTAATGACAAGTGATGTTTTGTAGTCGGACGATGTCTTGCTCTGTGTATTGTGGTTGTTGTTGTTTGATGCCGGTGTAATTGTAGTTGATTTGTAATTGTATATTATTGGTTTATTTGTCTGCGGTGAGACAGTGGTTGGTCTCACCCCCTCACAGTTTTACACAGGTTAGCTGATCGATGATCAGAAGAGCATATCAGCAGGTGGCGGTTGCTTTCCTCTCCTCGGGTCGGATCCATAGAGTTCACTGCATACATGTTATCATATATATAGACTTCCGCTGCATACTCGTTGTCTAATTTGTTGTACAATTGTTCATTGATTATGCTGTAGATATTGTATCCCGGGTAGAAGGGCATTTTGGTCACTTCACATGCTATACATTCTTTAATGGATGATTTGGGATACGGGTGTCCCGGGAATGATAAGGGCAATTTGGTCAATCCATAATTAATTTATAACTTATATTAATAAATTGGGACACGGGCGTTTTCAGTTGGTAGCGGAGCAGGCTGTAGATCCTTGGGGATGTTCCGATATGTTTTGTGATCTTCTGTTCATAAGTCTGCTCCTTTTTGAGTCGGTTGTTGCATGGTCATATGCATTCATATAGTGAGTCGTACTACGGATCCGGTGGAGGACACGCACCTGCTGAGGGTCAAAGTGACCGGTATTGTCATTGAAATGGAATGCTTGCTTCTACAGCTTAGGCTGTAGTAAAGTTTATTTTGTGGTTTATCCACTGATCTATTAGAGTCGGTGAAGACTCTTGAGTCTTTACTTTTTCTTTTGTGTCGGTGTGAGTACTTCGTTGATGCTTTTTTCCTGTGTTGTCGCTGGAAGGGATTTTCCTTGGCAGCATGTTTGATAGTTCCTGAAATGGAACTGGCCAATACTAGTAAGAACCATCGGTTTGTAGGTGGATGTTGCATCTGTTAGGAGATGATCTGATATGATGCCTATGGATATGATTCCTGTAATCTTGATGATCATGGTATTTGTGGTTTGATTATCTGAGTTTAAGGACTTGAATTTACTGGTGAATTATTATATGGTTAAATTTTGTTTGGAGTTCGAGTTGATAATTGTTGATAAAATTTGAGTTTGATTTAATGGTATATTTGGAGAGTTATCTGTCAATTATGCTTAAAGAGTTTGAGGTCGATCTAGTAGTATATCCGGGGAAAAGTCTTTTAATGATACTCGAGGTATCTAACCTTGTTGGAATTTGAGACATTAATGGTGATAGCTATTGGAAAGTTTTGATCATGAATTTTTGTTGAGGTTATAGTTCTTATACTGAGGGATGCTGGTAGTTTGTTTGTATTGAGGTTTGATTTTGAGGTGATCTCGGGGATTGTGACTCAGATACTAGGTTGTTAGTTATGAGACAAGAGATGCTTTGATGTTTTAATTCCTTTATCAAGAAACTTTGGAGTCGGTGCTAAGTGTGACCTGAGGAGTAGATTATGAGTATGAGTATGAGTTATGAAAGGATATTTGAGTCTTGAGGAATCCAAGTTTTGGAATTAAAATTATGATATTTGGTGATGAGTTATTTCTAGTACCTAAGGTATATTCCGGAAATTTTATACTATTTTGGCTAAATTAGTATGTGGAAGAAGGAAATACTTGAGGTTCGAAACATGTGATAGATTTTGGATTTTTGGTCTTGAGGTATTCACAATGGGAGTGATGACCTTGTTACTTAGGTAACAACTTGGGTTCTGTGTTAGAGGAGATGCGTAACAGATTAAAGGATTGGATATATTTGGTTGATTGATGATAAATGAAACGGGTTTTATATTTTGATATTATAAATGTGGGTCATGGTTAGAAAAGACTATTGGGTTAATGTTTTGATCTTATGGTCTATGGATCATGTTTGATTTAAGTCGATGATCGACTAGGTAAACCGGAGTTCTTAGAGGTGTGATTGATGGTCATGATGGTTCTACTTGGTAGTTTTGGCCAATGGTATTTTGAAACCGGGTGACACTTGTTTGTGTTAGTTAAGCACTTGGCTGCTTGACTTATTCTGCGAATTTCGAGGACGAAATTTTGTTAAGTGGGATAGAACTGTAACGCCCCGAATTTTCAGTATTTAATTTATACGAATTTTTGGAATTTTTAATTTTTATTTCCGATTTTACCCTCGAGGAATTTCCAGGATTTTTGGTCAAGAAGATTATTATTAATTTCTTCTTCTTTTCTTGGGAAATATTTATTTAATGGTGAAATTAATCCGTAATTGGATTTCTTTTGGTGTTTATTTGTATTTTGTGGTGAAACACAAGATGGGGTGTAGTTTTTACTAAAGCTACGTAGTTTTGGTAGATCCAAAACCTAAAACACACAAAAGGGATGCATTTTGACTTTGAGGTTGACCAGGGGAGGGGCTTGTAGATGAAGTGACGTCGTTTGGAAGCAAAACGACGCCGTTTTGCTATTGACGAAACCCTAGCCCTAGAGTGCGCGTATATAATCTTTCTTTTCTCTCTCCTTCCCATTTTTCTTTCTCTCCCCCACGTCGTTCACTCCCGAAACCACCACTCCCTTCTCTCACAACATCCTTATCTTTTCTCTTTTGGTCTCTTCCATTCATCATCGCCACTATCTTATTGTTGCCCCTTTTTTCTTTTCGGTGTTTGGCTGCCAATTGGTTCACACGATGGAAAGGGTGAGGCTTCGTGGCTTGTTGGTGGAAGAAATTGTTATCGGGTAGCTTTTTGATCGGACTCTAACGATGAAATTATTTCTGAGGTATGAGCTGAACCCATTAATCGGGTAATGACCAGTTTTCTACCTTTTTGTTGTATTGACAAGTTAGGTTGTCTTCCTTATAAACTATGCTTGGTCTTTTGTTTGTGGGGATATCGCTTGTTCGGGTTCTGCAATTGTTTCCCATTATGGCACATGCTACAAACTGTTTATCCCTTGGGCACAAATGCATTAATTAAATAATAGAATATGTCATTTTGCTTGGCACTGTTGGATAGGCACGACACATGTTTTTTTTTGCCTCTTATTATGGCTGACTCTCAAATATTGATTTTGGGGAAGTAGTGTTTGCAGCTTGTGGATTTGTGCTAAGTGCAGAAGCGTTTTACATGGGTTCCTCCTAATTTGAATAGCCTGATTTCATTAAATCATTATTTAATCTTTCCGTGAGATAGTCATGGTCTAGGAAATTGCTTGTGGAAATATGTGGTGATCACTTTTCCATTGTCCATAAGTTTCAATGTGGGATCTGCTCATCTCGTATTAGTTAATTAGTTAACTAAAACAATATATGTCTTTATACTTGTCCTGAGGTTATGAGTTGGCAATAAAAACTGGTGTCTTTCTAAGTGGTTATATCGCTTATACAAACACATCGGAGCAACACAAGGTCGCTATTAGATATTTAAAAAAAATGAAGATGCAACATTGAAACTTTGTGGATTTTACCGACTTTAGTGTAGTGCATATCACGTGTCCTTATGGTTGTACTAATTCCTTTCATTAAGCAATTACTTCATGAGCATTGGGTTGTTGGTATATTGACACTGCATAAGCGTCTTGTCTTAATTATGAATTGACACTTGTAGCACATGCTTATGAACCCGGGGTTTTGGCTAGAATGTTTTAATGATGGCCCGAGTTCATGGTCCTAAGCTAATTAAACATTTGTGCAAAATGACTTTCTCTATATTCATATAGACATGTTGGGGGCATGGACACGTTTTGGCAATGGATTTTAACTATACGGTTTGTTTTCAATGCATGATGGATTTACCATGAGGTTTTCCTCATGAAACTTGGTTTTATACGAAAGGATTTTGGACAGTATAGGATGCTAGCCTTTTCGAATGATTTTTATTACATGGGTTGTTGAATCCCTTGAATTTGTTAGTTCATGGTTATTAAACCTTTTGCTTTTATGCACATGCTATGCTTGCAGCCTATTTTCGAGAATTATTGATTAAGGCAATATTTTCTTTTAAAGACTTAATCTCGATTAGTGGATTTATTATCGAATTTTATACTATTAAACCTTGCTTTCACGCATTGGTTTCTCTATACATTCGTGACTCATACACTTAAAGTTTTCTTAAACTTGATTAATTGGTTCTTAGGTGGACCTTTGGTTTTACTAAGAAAGTGGGCCTAGTCCCTAGTGCGTTTTATGGTCCGTGTCGGGTTGAGGATTGTGGTCGATAAATTTATATAACCAAGTACATCTCTTTGTCTTTGGAATGAATGTCTAAGTGATACATATGACTATGTGTTTAGGCATTGGTTGTCTCTGGGGAGTAACTGAGCAAGTGTCGGCTTCTAAGTGATACTTTCGGTTCAGGTGAGGACTTATAAACCTTTGTATGCATTACTGCCTACAATGCTCGGTTAATTGTCTTGGAATATAAAGTGGTGTTATTTGTGTGGTCTTTGATGCTGTGTGCATGTTTGCCTGTTGTGCTGTTGTTGCTATTTGCAAAGTGAATTATGTTGATGTTACCTATGACGTGGTGTGCCTGATTATGTGGCCTGTTTGTCTGATGTGATGTATTGTGCCTGTCTAGTAAGACTTGTTTGGTTATGATAAACACATGAGATATAGATTTGTGGTTTATGTGGTGGACTATGGGCTGGGGCCCGGATTTGAGATTAAGATGTTAAATCCACACAACGATGTTGGCAATAACGTATGGTACAACTCTTAAAGAATAAATGAGAATAACGAATTGTAATAAAGTCTACTGTGGGGCTGTTGACCGGTTGGTTCGAGCGGGAAGTAATACCCCTCGGGATTGCATGCGGGTTTGCATGTGGGCCTGTGATGGCCGGTTCTACCTCCCTCCTTCTACCTCCCCCTTTCTACCTCCCTCTTTCTCTCTCTCTCTCTCTCTCTCTCTCTATGGATATGTTGGGCTTCGTGCCTGGTTTATTTGGGCTTCGTGCCTGGTTTATTTGGGCTTATGCCTGGTTGTCTCATGAGACGGGACCGAGCTCGACGCACACAGTAGAGGGCCCTAATAAAATATTTAAACCTAATAACAAAGTTAATAATATAAGTAATGACAAGTGATGTTTTGTAGTCGGATGATGTCTTGCTCTGTGTATTGTGGTTGTTGTTGTTTGATGCCGGTGTAATTGTAGTTGATTTGTAATTGTATATTATTGGTTTATTTGTCTGCGGTGAGACAGTGGTTGGTCTCACCCCCTCACAGTTTTACACAGGTTAGCTGATCGATGATCAGAAGAGCATATCAGCAGGTGGCGGTTGCTTTCCTCTCCTCGGGTCGGATCCATAGAGTTCACTGCATACATGTTATCATATATATAGACTTCCGCTGCATACTCGTTGTCTAATTTGTTGTACAGTTGTTCATTGATTATGCTGTAGATATTGTATCCCGGGTAGAAGGGCATTTTGGTCACTTCACATGCTATACATTCTTTAATGGATGATTTGGGATACGGGTGTCCCGGGAATGATAAGGGCAATTTGGTCAATCCATAATTAATTTATAACTTATATTAATAAATTGGGACACGGGCGTTTTCATACGCAGTAAATGTGCATCAAGCCAATAAGATATTATAAGATCATAAGATCTCCCCATTGGTTCTTGGTCACAAAATATCTCCCATCTTCGGACCGTTGGTTGTACAGTATATTATGCTCCACCACAGCATAGTTAATCGGGTCCTTAAAGAAGGTTGGGAGTAGATGTTGGGTAATCTCCATCAAATCACAACATTATGGAGATTCATTTATAGCAAGATTTGCTTATTGATAATTTGATATGTGTGTATACCCAACATCAGGGGGAGAAAGAAGCAGCTGGATCAAGTTTGTTGAAATGCATAATATATATGAATGTTGATCCTCATATAAATTATTATGAACCTGAAGTTAAAAAGATGATTCATTTGCAGGAAAATTGATATGCAATTGCCAGATACATTTAAATTAAGTGTGACCATATACCAGCTGCAAATGCTCCTGTTTAGATTGATGTTCCTGAAGAACAATATAAGTATACAAATGAATCTATAGATTATACTCGGTTCCAAAAAGAAAAGAAATTCTCGATAGAGAAAAATGAGCAAAGTGATAAGATGGCCCCAGTAGGGAAATAAGGCCTCCAGTAGAGGTTTGAATTAAAAAGGCCTCAAGAAGAGAAAAATCCTCCAGAAGAGATTTTCTGACACAAATTGACAAAGTTCCAGAAGTAACTCAGGTACCTGAAATAAATAAAAATGTTGAGATCTCAATTACAGTGTCAGGAATAAGATGGAACCGACGAGAAATAACCGTCGACGGAATATTTGTTTTATTTATAATATAGCGCTAAATAAAAATGAGGATCATGAACCTACATTGATGAATGTAGGCGCAAAAATGATTGGCCAAAAATAAGAGAAATGTAATTAAGGCTGTGTTGGACTTGCTTGTGAAGCGAGAAATTTTCGGACCTGTAGTCCATACACCAGATGGTGTAAAATTGATCAGTCGTAAAAAGGGTATTTGTGCGAAAAGATAATGAGATATAAAAGCACGGTTTTTATAGCACAAGGTTTTACCCAAATGACCTGATATTAATTATGAGGAGATGCACTCCCCTGTGGTGGATGCAATTATTTTTATAAGTCTGACATTATATGAAAAGAATTAGAAATGCATCAAATGAATGCTTTTACAGCCTACCATGGATCCATAAGTCGTGAAATATACATGAAGATCCCTGAAGGATCCAAGTTGCCTGAAGCAACTAATTCCCCAGAAATTACAAAATTTGGAGTTAATCTTTACATGATCATTATGAGTATGGATAAATTTATGTTGATATGTTTAGTGATTGGAACTCCAGAAGAAGCTTCCAAATACCGTGCTATTAGACAGGTCCTGGAGTACCCTGTCTAAGTACAATATGTATTGCTTGTAACATAAAGCCTGAAGCTTTTGCTATAAATACATATTCTATTATCTTGGTATATGGAATTATTTTAACCTTGTGAGGCCAAGGTGCATCTAGTTGGTTTTGCAGATGTAGGTCTTTTATTTGATCCATATAAAGCACAGGCAGATTCATCAAGTATCATTGTGACCAGAAAACAAAGTATCGTTGTTGCCTCTTCAAGTAATGGAGAAATTGTGTTCATACATGAAGTTAGCCGAGAATGTGCTTGGCTAAGATCGATGATGCAGCATAGTCAAGATTCATGTGGATTAGTTAGCGAGGAAGATGTTCCAACGACGATTTATGAAGATAATGCTAGCTGCATTGCCCAATTGAAGGGAGGATACATCAAGAATCATTCAAGTGACATCTGGCAGATTTATTTACAAAATTAGTTCCTACTACAACTTTTGAAGAATTGATGAAGAGGATTGGTTTATGGAGGATTCGAGATATCAAGGGATGCCAAAATCAGGGGGAGTAGAATACGCACTGCACTCTTTTTTCCTTCACCAAGTTTTTGTCCCACTGGGTTTTTCTTGGTAAGGTTTTTAACGAGGCAGTACTTCCTAAGCGTATTCTATCAAAGGTGCAATGACATTCAAGGGGGAGTGTTATAAATAAATTATGGTGAATGTCATTGTTACCATCCAGTAAAACTCATTTTTACCATATCCGAATTTACCCCCGGTAAATACTTTACCCATACACCAAACTTCTACTTGGAATTATCTCTTTGGCTAATTACCCTCCATAATTCCATCTGTCCTAATCCTAATATCATCTTCCTTTACCTAACATCTCTTTGATTTTATCCTTTTAAATTAATCATACTTATTTGTTTTTATCCTCCCATTTCCAACTATAAATACCCCTTCATTCCTTCACTTTCATACACTTACAACCTACCATAAACTTTACTCTCTTCTCACTTCTCTTCCAATCTCCCTCCATCTAAATTTATTATTCTCCTACATATTATTATCAAAAGTGTATTATTATTACCAAAGTTTATATTATTACTTGATCAAGTTTGTATTATTCCATCAAATAGTGAAAATCTCCCCTAATTTTATAACAGAATCAAGAATATACAGTTTGGGCTCTTTGGGGAGACTCCTTGGCATATACACGGGCCACGATCCAGCAAAGATGTGAACTTGTCCAAAAGAAATGTTTGTTGCTTTCACACTAAGTATCTTAGACCAATCTATTTATAAGGGACATTAACTGGTTCAGATTAATAGTGTTGTGTTCTAAGACACGCAAACTAGAGATCCTTAATTAAGTTATACCAACTACAACTCCAATCAATTATTCTAACCTATCGTAGTGGCATTGTTAAACTTAATATTATTAGGATAACCTTCTCGACTGTATGTTCCGTACACAATGTAAGGTTTAGGTTTCAATCTATAATCATACTCAATAGACACTAAATTTCTTATTACTTACTAAGGCCAAACAACCGTGGATATATTTTGATGATATAAAGAAACAATATTCTTGAATTCACTGTGGATGTATTGCTAGTACATATATGGCGTTCATCGTTAATCTAGTTTTCTCTTGGACTACCTATCATGTATGGAACAAACTTTCATTCTTATTTTATAGATATTCCCTGATTAAATGCGTAATTGACAGATTTTTATTGAAAGATGGATAGAAGATATATACCTCAACTCCATGGGCTTTCGTGAGTTGAGCTTGGTCCTGCAGGTTTGTATAATTAACCCTCCCTTTGGTATCATGGAATTGATTTCAATTCCAAGAATTGAAATCAATTCCTTAGTTTGGTATAATTCTACTTCACTTAAAATAGGAATTGAATTATTTTTTATTTTTAGAGCAATATTTTGGTAATATTTCAAATCCAAGCAAAACCTATCGGATTTGGAATTCAATTCCATTGGATAAGTATTGGTATGTCTAAATGACAAAAATGACCCTATACTCTTATTTTAGTTTTTTTAGTAAAAGGACAACTTAGGTAATTTTAATAATTCAATTGATAATTTGATTTATACCAAACATTGGAATTGAATTCAATTCCTCATTATTAAAAAGTATACCAAATATGGAAATTGATTTTATAATGAATTCTAATTCTAAATTTTTAATGATTTGAATTCAATTCGATACTAAACGGACTATAAGGTCCGGTAATTGGGCTCGTTATATCAAGATCATTTCTAATTCCTTATATTACTCGGGTAAATATATAAAGTCCACTGAGCCCGATTAATTTTGGGATCATTACCAGAATGGCCTCCTAAGTTCTATTTGGCGCCTACCTATATTGGGCTCAAGCTTATGATTTTTTTTTTTTTTTGAGCAAGCTCAAGCTTATGATGATACTCTAAATGCCTGCAAATTTTATCTTGAAACTTTTTCTAATTGAAACTTTGTCAGAAAATAATAGGCCTAATTGAGGCCCAATATAGTTTGCTTGTAGGCTTTGGGGTTAGATTTTGCACAGAGGAGCCCATATGAAGGACAAAAATTTGTAGCAGACACTAGACACAGTCACAGACCGAATCTTTCTTTCATAGTCTTTGTAATCTTATGAGGGCCATGAGCTCTCCAGCTGCAGCATTTTAAGCTACTGACGGAGGAACTTAAACTGTGCAACTATATAACATCTGCGGGGATAGCTCAGTTGGGAGAGCGTCAGACTGAAGATCTGAAGGTCGCGTGTTCGATCCACGCTCACCGCAAAATTGTTTTAAAAAAATTAGTAGGTTAGTAATTTTTTATGACCCGATTATATTTAGGTATACATATTTTATTGGTTTAATATGAGACATATTTAATTTTTAATTTTTAAAATATTATTACGTTATGATTCTATAATTTATAATTTTATTTAATATATGAAAAAAATCAATTTTTATGCCTATTTACTTAAAAAATACCATGACGACGTGTGCAAAATAGAAAAATTTCAAACTGATGTTTAGACTTGTTAGATTTAATAGGTAACTCGCGAGTCAACCCAAATACGACACGATAACAAAAAGGTTGAACACGACATGACACGGTTATTGAATGGGTCGAATCGGGTCGGATTAAAGAATCGGAACCTGTTTACCTGTTCAACCCGACACAAATCCGACGCGACAACACCAATTGCCAGGTCTAATAGACACAGACCGTGCCAGGTCTATTAGTGTGATTGTATAATAGTCAACCGACACCACTTGGATAATGTTAATTGGATTTATGTGTCGGTATGATAAAGTAATGCCATGAGCATGCGTAATAAATTAATGTTATTTGGACTTTATACTAGTCTAGGTTCATGATAAAGTTTCAACTTTGGACTGGTAAATAAAACTATCAACCGTTGCACATTTATTAGGTGATGGGGATGTTAAAATATTGTGAGAATATTCTACCAGATTCTTCCACTAACCTTTATTCCTGCTTTGGTATCTTGGAATTTTGGTACCTGTTTCTATCGGATCAAAAAGAAAAAAAGGGAAAACTGTTATAAAAACGTGGTGTAAGGTGGATGTCATTGACCGACTATTCCACCTACCCACAAGTCTATATATTGTACACAGATGATTGAATGAAAATTGAACCGAGCGATCGGCTCTTCTGCTCTTCTTCTCAGTTTCTTCTTCCTAAATTCTCTGCATCAAATACAATTAACAAAACACATTAACATCATATTTACAATACGTTATCAGCACGATAACGATTTCTACCCGAGCTTGAAGAAAACCGGCGCAGAGAAATGGAAGAACATGCGACCACCGTGACCTCCTGCCACCATCGTCGCGCCACCTCCCATCCTCCCTGCACCCCTTCCCGACGCTCACCCTCACCGCAACACGGCCGGCAAGGCAAGAAAGAAAAACGAAAGAAAAAAAAAACAGAAAAAAGGGGAGAAGAGGATGAACAGTTGCCACCCAAGCTCGGTCACTGTTCATCCATAAGGGATTCGCGCCACCGTGCACGACACCACCCTCTCCGGCACCTTCCCCGCGCTGTCGCCGACCCACCTCTACCATCCCCGTCCGATTACGCCGCCGGACGCGCCGTGCAAGGCCGAAGACCCGACGGCGAACCCACGACCCGCATGCTTGTTCTCCACCGCCCGCGACGAACTGCCGCGCCTCCCTCCGCCTCCAGCGACGCCGCGACGTCCCCCACGCCTTGACGCCCTGCCATGCGCCTCAGCCACAGCCGCTCGCCACCAGCCGCTGCGGCTTCCCCCTCCCCCCCCCCCGACCCGACTCACGCATCGCAGGTTGAAGAAGACCCTGTCCTGGGTCGGGCTGACCTGGTCCTGGGCCGTGGACCTGGTCTAGGCTCGGTCTTGGGCTTGGTCTGGGTTCGGTCCTGGGCTCACGGACCGGGCTGGACAATTTTTTTTTCAGTGACCTGGGCCTGGGCTGAATCTTCAGGCCCAGCCCGAAAAAAAAAAGAAAAAAAAAATGAAGAGAAAGATGAAAAAGAAAAAAAAAGGGGGAGAATTTATATTTATGTACTTTGTGGGCTATTAAAAGGCCCATTGCATTTAATATTTACGTATTTATTTAATTTCTGTGGGCTATTAAAAGGCCCATCGCATTTAATTTTTCAGTTATTTGTTTAGTATTCGCTATTGGCCGGCTAAGCCGCCTTATCTTTTTGTTGGCCGGCTAAGCCGCCTTTTATTACAAATTGGGCTATGAAAAGGCCCATTATATTTATTTTCTTGATTTTCTTTATGTTTTTTCTTGGGTTCATACAAGGCCCATCAATTTTAATTTCTGTCATTTATTTTTTTTATTGGGGTAATTAAGAAAAAACCCCTGTTTATTTATTTTAATTCAGCGTTTATTTATTTAATTATGTTATTTGATTTGAGGCCCTCAAAATTTCCTGAAGAAATTTGATATGGGCATTAAATGTTGAAATGCATAGTAGTCTGGAAGACTAAATGAAAGAGTCATGAAGACTCAGTAAAAGAAAAATGCAGCAAAGACCGGAAGTCTTACTGCCAAAAGGTCCTGCAAATATTTATATGACCAACAGAAATGGGACATTGAATGACCACAAGAAGATGGTTATTCTCACGAAATTTGATTACAAGTGTACGCACGTGAAGAAATGCGTGTCCCAGCAGGACAAAATGTAATAATGATGAAACCATGTTTGGTCGAGATAATGAGCACAATGTTGAAATATTATTCTTGCTTACCCTGAAGATGCAAGTTGACATATATTAATTTAATTTTTATGTTTAATTTTATTCTTATATTCAGCTTTATTATTTTTAGTTATACCTATTATTATGTTTACCTTACTGTTCAATTCTTTTTATTTGAAATTGTAGTTTCCTCGTATAATGACCCCCTCATTTGTCCTGAAGACAATGCAATGATATATTCCGTAAACAGAAATTATCTATATGAAAATTTATTAACCCGCTCCAGATGAGCATGGGTTTTAATGTGCTCCCGAAGAGCAATATTACCTACTCAAAAAATGCAACAGCATTCAAGGGGGAGAGGAAAACTGTATGTGAATACTGTTGCATACATAAACTGTGAAGGACACAAGTGTAAATGTGATCTAGAAGATCATATGCATACGCTCCTGAAGAGCATAAATTCCTGAAGAGTATAAATTTGTTTGTTTACAGCAATTAAAGAAATTGTTATGGATCCCATTAAATCAATTATGCTCCATTCCTTGAGGTGAATGAGACAGTATTGTGCCTGTTGCCAAAGACATGGAATGAATTATTATGATCATAAAGATTATGACAATGGCAAGGATAAAAGAAAATATGCATATTATTATTGCATAAGGGATCATTACTTGAGAACATATACATAGAGGAATTGTTCTCACACATAAGCTAAAATAAGATATTTAACGGTTGGGTACAACATTGGCTCTAAAGCTTTGGGCGTCGTTATTGATGTTGACCCTAACACTGTCGTTCCAGGAGAACCACATACCACCCATGTTGTTTTCTCCAGGTATCTCAAACCGATTCGTTGCAGGAAAACGGAGTGGGATTACACCATGATTTTCTCCTGTTTGCCACAAAGTCTCAGTAATCAGTACCATGTTGGGCTTGTACTGATTCTTCAGATCCCTTAAGGTACACACAAAATCTTGGGACCTTCTCGCTACACCCGTGCAATTCCATAGTAGAAGTCGTACCTTAGGCCATGTAGGTGGTAACCCAGTCACCCTTTGGACGCTCCGAGCCATCATGGAAACCTGATAATAACTGCTTTGATTTAAAATCTGACATGATGGCTCTAGCTGAAATTCCTGCAGTCTATTAGATATGAAAAACATGATAGAGTTAGCCGAGCCATAAAAAGAAGCCCTTAGATTGCTTTGGTCCTCTAGGAAGAATGTTTCTTCCATAGGAGTTACAAAGAACCTAGATGAATAAAGTTCATCAACAAATACTAAACGAGGAATTCTCGCCAGATCATTCGGTAATTCCTCTTGCTGCTCATTCACCATGCTATAAGCTAACCTATTCCTTCTTCCTAAAGAGGCACCCTCAACAAAGAAAACAGTAGCTGGGGAAGGCTTTTTTCTCATTTTGTTGAGTTTTTCTGTGTTTTTTGCATCTTCCTGTCTCAACCGCCTCCCCTTCTTATAGTCTGAGATTAGACAGCTAGGTGTCATTTTTTCAAATGTGGACCCTTTTTCTGTATCCGAAAAGATCCAGAAGATTTTTCGGTAATTAAAACTTTGCATTATTTGTCAGTAAACTCCAAAGCTTTTCAATCTTCGAGGTTTTTGCTTTTGGAAAAGTTTGCCACTACCTTAATTATTGTCCAATAATTCTGATCTTTTTCTGACATGAGTGGCAGAAATAAGGCTAAAATTGGCACATATATAGCTAGCCTGAAGCTAGCAGTTGAGTAATTGAATCTTAACATATCCAGCCAGAAGCTGAAATGCTCTAGCCTGAAGCTAGAAATTTTAAGTGTTTAAATACACAAGTTTGCACAGCCTGAAGCTAAGACCAACTAGAAGTTGGCTGATAGATATGTAATTTATAGCTAGTATGCACCAGCTAGAAGCTGGTAAATAATTTTTCTAAGTTATCCAGCCTGAAGCTGGCACCAACTTGAAGTTGGTACATGGACTTATTGTTTGGCATGACCGGTTGGGCCATCCCGGGTTAATAATGATGCACGAAATTTATTGGATCATTCATTGAAAAACCAGAAGTTTTACAGTCAATGAATTTCCATGTATTTGTTTGCTGCGAAAGTTATTATACGGCCTTCCTAAGATGAGAATGGCCTAGTATCACCAGCAAGTTTGAGAATAGTTCAGGGACATAAACGCGGACTGATAAATCCGCGGTGTTAACCATCTAGGTAATTTTTACGATGCATCGACTAGATGGTCTATTGTGTAACACAAGTTGGCATTGTGTGCACTAATTTAATAATTATGCCACTTGCAGGTATATGTCCCTACTTATGTTACTAGACCATATGTCTAGATAATGTTGGTATATTTCTTCAATGGATAATGCATATCATTGGAAATAAACCCAAACAGATCTGGGGGAACATTGACAATTGATTGCAGGACTATTGATGAAATATTACTGTTTGAGAAAATGGTATTTTATATGCAGCAACACTTGAGTGCTTCAAGCCAACATGATGTAATAAGATCCCTCCCATTTAATTGATTAATGGTCACATACTTAGTATCTCCCATCTTCGGACCATCGATTATTTAGTATATTATGCTCCACCACAGGGTTGTGAAATGGTCTCTTAAAGAAGATTGGGAATCTACGTTGGGTATGAATCTCTATAAGTTACAAGAGTAATTGAAACCTATGATAGGAGATAGGAGATTCATTTATTGTAAGATTTGCTTATTAATTTGATGTTTTACCCAACATCAGGGGGAGGTAATAAGCAGTTGGATCAAGAGATTATTGAAATGATTTATCAATATCTAGTTTTTGATCTTCGAATAAATTAGTATGAATCTGAAGTTCAAAAGATGATTCATTTGCAGGAAAATTGATATGCAATTGCCAGACACATTTAAATTAAGTGTGACCATATACCAGCTGCAAATGCTCCTGTTTAGATTGATGTTCCTGAAGAACAATGTAAGTATGCAAATGAATCTATAGATTATACTCGGTTTCACAAGAAAAGAAATTCTCGATAGAGAATAAAGGAGCAAAGTGATAAGATGGCCCTAGTAAGGACATAAGGCCTCCAGTAGAGGTTTGAATTAAAAGCCCTCATGCAGAGGAAAATCCTCCAGAAGAGGTTTTCTGACACAAATTGATAAAGTTCCAGAAGTAACTCAGGTACCTGAAATAAAAGAGCATGATATGAGATCTCAATCAAAGTGTCAGAAATAAGATGGAACCGACGTAAAAATAACCGTCGACGGAATACTTGTTTTATTTATAATATAGTGCTAAATGAAATGAGGATCATAAACCTACATTGGCGAATGTAGGCGCTGTATGATTGGCCAAAATAGAGAAATACGTTTAAGGCTGTGTTGGACTCGCTTGAAGCGAGAAATTTTTTGGACCTGTAGTCGTTACACCAGATGGTGTAAAACTGATTGGTCGATAAATGGGTATTTGTGCGGAAAAGAATATGAGATATAAAGCACGGTTTGTTGCACAAAGTTTTTACCCGAACGACCTGGTAATTAATTATAAGGAGATATACTCCCATGTGATGGATGCTATTACTTTTGATAAGTCTGGCAGTATATGAAAAGTATTAGAAATGCATCTAATGAATGCTATTACAGCCTATTATTATGGATCCATAACTCATGATATATACATGAAGGTCCTTGAAGGATCCAAGTTGCCTGAAGCAACTAATTCCCGAGAAACTACAAAATAGAACTGAATTGATCTTTATATAATTTAAATCATTTTGATTATGGATAAACTTATTTATGATTGGAACTCCCGAAGAAGCTTCCAAATACCGTGCTATTAGATTGGTCCTGGAGTACCCTAGTTGAAGTGCAATATGCATTGCTAAGAAAATAAAGCCTGAAGCTTTTGCCATAAGCCTATTGGCAAGATATGACTTTGTTCTTATCTTCGGGGTATAACATATGTGGTATTATGTTAACCCTCTAAACCCGAAAAGAATGTAGTCGGTCTTTGTAGGTGCAGGTCCTTTGTTTAATCCACATAAAGCATAGACAAACATATGCTACAACTTTACACATGAAGCTGCTATATCATTGCGATCCCAAAAGCAAGATAGCAAGGAAAGATGTTCCAGCAGCAAATTATGAAGATAATACTGCCTACATTGTCTAATTAAAGTATTGATGTACCAAAAGTGATCGGACAAATCATACTCCACCAGTAGTTGACAAGGATGATTGGCATGTGACGACATCATGATATCATGGGAGGCTAAAATGAGGGGGAGCAGAATACGCACTGCACTCTTTTTTCCTTCACCAAGTTTTTATCCCACTGGGTTTTTCTTAGTAAGATTTTTAATGAGGCAGTTTCCCAAAAGCGTATTCTACCCAACACACAATGACATCCAAGGGGGAGTGTTATAAAAAGGTGGTGTAAGGTGGATGTCATTGACTGACTATTCCACCTACCCACAAGTCTATATATTGTACACAGATGATTGAATGAAAATTGAACCGAGCGATCGGCTCTTCTGCTCTTCTTCTCAGTTTCTTCTTCCTAAATTCTCTGCATCAAATACAATTAACAAAACACATTAAACATCATATTTACAACAAAAACAAAATAATGGAGAAAGGAAGAATCAAGAATATACTGCTTGGGCTCTTTGGGGAGACTCCTTGGCATATACACGGGCCACGATCCAGCAAAGATGTGAACTTGTCCAAAAGAAATGTTTGTTGCTTTCACACTAAGTATCTTAGACCAATCTATTTATAAGGGACATTAAGTGGTTCAGATTAATAGTGTTGTGTTCTAAGACACGCTAACTCGAGATCCTTGATTAAGTTATAACAACTACAACTCCAATCAATTATTCTGACCTATCGTAGTGGCATTGTTAAACTTAATATTATTAGGATAACCTTCTCGACTGTATGTTCTGTATACAATGTAAGGCTTAGATTTCAATCTATAATCATACTCAATAAACACTAAATTTGTTATTACTTACTAAGGCCAAACAACCGTGGATATATTTTGATGATATAAAGAAACAATATTCTTGAATTCACTGTGGATGTATTGCTAGTACATATATGGCGTTCATCGTTACTCTAGTTTTCTCTTGGACTACCTATCATGTATGGAACAAAACTTTCATTCTTATTTTATAGATATTCCCTGATTAAATGCGTAATTGACAGATTTTTATTGAAAGATGGATAGATGATATATACCTCAACGCCATGGGCTTTCGTGAGTTGAGCTTGGTCCTGCAGGTTTGTATAATTAAGGTCCGGTAATTGGGCTCGTTATATCAAGATCATTTCTAATTCCTTATATTACTCGGGTAAATATATAAAGTCCACTGGGCCCGATTAATTTTGGGATCATTACCAGAATGGCCTCCTAAGTTCTATTTGCCGCCTAGCTATATTGGGCTCGAGCTTATGATGATACTCTAAATGCCTGCAAATTTTATCTTGAAAACTTTTTCTAATTGAAACTTTGTCACAAAATAATAGGCCTAATTGAGGCCCAATATAGTTTGCTTGTAGACTTTTTTTTTTTGATCATGAAACGGTGTTTGCTTGTAGACTTTGGGGTTAGATTTTGCACAGCAGAGCCCACATGAAGGACAAAAATTTGTAGTAGACACTAGACACAGTCACAGACCGAATCTTTCTTTCAAGGTCTTTGTAATCTTATGAGGGCCATGAGCTCTCCAGCTGCAGCATTTTGAACTACTGAAGGAGGAACTTAAACTGTGCAATTATAAAACATGTGCGGGGATAGCTCAGTTGGGAGAGTGTCAGACTGAAGATCTGAAGGTCGCGTTTTCGGAGAGGTTGAAAGTATACCATTCAATTCTCCCTTCAGGATCATCCTTTGGTTTCATAGAGAAGCAAACGGATCTAGGACGGCGTCGATACATGGCTGTGGCTATTGTTAATTTTATCACAGCAAAATTCTCTGCTGCCCTTGTAATTAACTAAAACTCTATATGTTAGTTTATACCATGGAGGAGGCATGGGGATTGAATTTATAAACAACAAAAAAAAAAACGGAATCCATAGCCATCACGGACTAGGATTACGAATCCAAGTTTTACCAAATCCGTTACTCAAAAGGATTTAGGACTGAGCATAAGTCGGTTGCCATCCGTTTTTCGCTTAATAGAACTGAACCCTTGTTATTTCGATCGGTGTCGAACCGAATAATTAATTTATTGACTTCGAACCAATTTACAATATTCACGATTTCGGTTAAGGATACGGCCGTGATTTTGAGGAAATATAAATCAGCCAAAAAAGAAACACATCACTATATCTATACTATACTATATATGAAAGCACGAAGTCTAAAAAAAATGCGAAATTGAAAGACGTAAATACTCTTACTTAATTTATATATTTCTACATTAATTAATTTTATTAATAATGACAAATAATGAGTGATACGACATAAACTAATAAAAGACATGTAGTCTATTATAATAATTATCTTATCTATACTATACTATATATAAAAGCACGAAGTCACAAAAATACGCAAAATTGAAAGACATAAATACCCCTACTTAATCTATAGATATCTACATTAATCAAATTTATTAATAATAATAAATAATTAGTGATACACCATACACTAATGAATGACATGTAGTCTATTATAATAATTCTCCTATCTACACTATATATAAAAGTACGAAGTCACAAAAATACCTGAAATTGCAATTCATTTTTCTAGACTATGAAAAACTCTGTGTACATTATATATAAGTTATTCTCAAGATAATAATTAATATATAAGAATTTATTTATATTCTCTCAAAGAAACAAAAAATTATAAAAAAACAATAATTATTGAAAAAACAGTAATACGGAGAAGAACAACTGAAAAGTTAACGAAAACCATGAACAAAAATAAAGTTTGCCAAAAAGAATTATCATAAAAAGAAATAATCACAAGAGCACATAACATATATGTTTGTAATTTATTGTTAAAAAAGAACCGTGGAGAAGAAGAGTAAAGTAGTCAACAAAAACTACGAACAAAAACAATGACTACGAAAAAGAATAACAGCTGGAAAGAATTATCATAAAAATTGATAACTGATGTGTTTGTAATTTATTATCAACAAGAACTATGGAGAAGAAAGATTGAACTATAGTCTAATAGTTAACGAAAATTACAATTTAAAAAATGACCATGAAAAGGAATAATAATTGAAAATAATAATATAATTTAATATTCTCCTTCATTAATAATATAATTTAATAATTTAAGTTATATAATTTGGAATATCAAAGGATTAATAAATATTTTCAACAATAATTGATATATAAATTATTATTCCACTATATAAAGTAATTCTAAATAATGTATATTCGTTTGCCTAGATTATAAAATCTTTTTCTTTATAAAATATAAGTTTTTCTCAAAATAATAATTAATATTATATCACGTGATTTTAAAAATATAATACGATACCATGTGTATGGCACGTGTAGAAAAAACTACTATTTTTTAAAAAACTAATGAATGTGCTCTCAACAAAACCACGCACTCACGCGGGTTGAATCCGAATTAGTCCGGGTAAAGATAGGATACAGGATGAGAAACCAGAAACAAAACCCACATGGCTATGTACCAAAAAAAAAATGAAGCCACGTCGCTGGATTTTTCAAAAAAAGTGGGCTCTTTCATCTTCAAGATCCTCTCAGAGACGTTGAGCCTAAACTGGAGCATTTGGAGAAGTTAAAGGAGTTGATGCTTACATTAAGAATGGAGAGCAAAGCGAGAAGCTATATGGGTCTTCTTGTCTTCCCTTCTTTACTCTTTTGTGCTTTTTTTTTTTTTTTGTTCTTGCGGAAAAAAGAATAAGGATGGTGGATGATTTAATGCAAAAGTGAGTTTTCAATATATATTTGTATTATTGTCAAAATGTATGCCAAAATTCCCAACTTAAACCCAAAAACTTTTGGAACTAGTATACTCCCCTGCGGTTTATCATATCTACATATTATAAAAATTTATTTTTATATTCTAATAAATAGTAATATAACTGTATTTATCATATAAATAATGTAAAACTCAATCGTTTTTTCCTAGAAGCATTAACATTCCCTTTTTTTCATTATAATTATTAATTAAATGCACACACACACACACCAAACTTTTACAAATATAGCATATAGCTATACTTGTAACGACCCGGGTAAAATTTTCGTGATTTTTACCAAGCTGTTTTGACTTTTACGGTGGTTAATAAAATTTTATCGCGGTTAATTAAAAATTTTACCAAACCGAGTCAATTTTTTCATTATTTTCACTATTATTTATACTACTCTCAAAATTGTTATTATTGTTATTATTGTTACCACTATTATTATTTTCCAAATCAACAGTAAGGTAATATTATTATTATTTTATTATTTTATTATGATATTTATGTTGCAATAATTTACCAATTATAATTTGAAAAGAAAAATTCATCTTTGGAGTTTATTTTGAAAGAATTTGAAAATATTGTTAATTATGCATTTGATTTACAAAGATTAAGTTAGAATGTCAAAACACAAAGTTCTGCGTAGTTTCGACCGATACGACGTAGTTTTGGCGAAGCCAAAACATAAAACACAACCATGGCTGCATTTTGACCAAGGCTTTGAGAGTGTTGACTGGACATTACTGTAGACATCTAAATGACGTCGTTTTGGGAGCTGGCAAGGCAAAAATAATTGCCCGCAAGCATTCCATTCTTCCTTCTTTTCTTTGTTCTCTTTTCTTTCTTTTCTACCTATCTTTTCTTTCTTTTCTTCTCCTCTCTCCCCTGTTTTCCACACGCCGGACCCCTCCCCATCTTTTCTTCTCTGTTTCTTCTTTGTTTCTTTCCCTTTTCTCTTCTTTATTTTCTCCTTCCTCTCCCGATTCTCTCACGCCCTCCTCTGCACCCATCATCCCTGTTCCCTTCTCCTTCCCCATCATCTTCCTCTTCCTTTTTCCCCGAGACCACCGCCACCGTGAACCCCCAGCTCGCCACCTTCCCCCCTCCTCTCCTCAGTTCTTCCTTCCTTTGCCCGTGACCCCCTCACTCGTCGTCGCTGCACACGACTGCCGCCTTTCCTCCAGTGCCGCTGCAGCCGGACGTCGCCGTCACCTGACGAGTACAACGCCACCGAGATTGGAAGGAGGCCTCACTACTACTGTCGAGGGACAGAGCACTGACTACGACCGAGCACAGAGGCCGATCCACCACTCACCGTCACCGATGCGTGGATGCGTGGGTAAGGTTTGACGACGACACCGATCCTCTCCTCCCCTTCGATCCGCCGCCTGAGCCAGCAGTAGAACCAACGGAGCTTGCTGCTCCCGGATTGAAGCCAGAAGCACCGACGGGGTAAACTGCTGCTTGTGAGCCTCTTCCCTCTACCGTCCTTTCTTTTCCTTTTACCCCAATTTCTGTAGATTTGGGCTAATCTCTTCTTGATTGTGTTCCTCATTGCTCGTGGGTTTGTTGTTGTTGGATAGTTTGTTGGGTGTTTTGGGATGGTGATGGCTGCAACTGTTGTGGACGACGGTGTCCTGCTGATGGTCGATGGTAGTTTGTGGGTGTTCCTGTGGAGGCGTTGGCCGTAGATGGTCGTTGGTGGGGTTTCTGTGTTGATGGACGGCGTGTTGGATTTCTGGGGTGTTCTGCTGCTGTGAACAGTACCTTGGCCGGAATCCGGCAAGTTTCCGGCAGTCTCGGATATTTTTCGGCGAAGGCTCGGGACTTGCCAGCAGGCGAAACGAGATATCTGGACGTGGTAATTCTTCGGACTTGTTTACACCATGGGCTCGGGTTTGGGCTCGATTTGCACAACGGACTCGAAAACGGGCCGGACGTGCGGAGGCCCATGTTCCCGTGACATATACGCGTTTGATGGACGTAATAACGAAACCGATGGATGAGTAATATATATACATATGGACGAATTATATAATTAAGTGGTAAATGATTTAATTTACGGATTAAAAACGATATCATCTATTTGGATTTAATTATGTATTTATAAGTTTGATGAGTATATATCTGAACGGAATTTACTTTATGGTCATAAGGTGTTTTATTATTATATTTTTAGAATATTAATATGAACCGGACGTATGTTGTTTATTTTGTATTATTGGTTTGATGAAATGTTATAAATCTATTATATTATCTTATTATCGGTTGTATTATTTTCAGCTAGTGATTTTACATTTATCTGCTATATTATTATGTATGAATTTCATTCTATTTAAATATTAAACATCTGTTATATTATTTAATGAGCTATAGTATTACTACTTCTGTTAACTCTACTTAAGTTTTCTAGTTATATAGGCACAAACATATTTGGAAAAGATTATTTCTTTTGCAACATTACAATGCAACTATTTCCTACCATATGATCGGCTAAGTTTATTTATTATCAATGGTATTATTTTCGTTAATTTAGTATCAATGGTATTATTTTCATTTAACGGTTTTACTAACAGAATATTATTTTGAAGTATTATTTATCTAAGATTTTATTTTATTCAAGGTTATAATATTTCAACCACTGATTTTTATTATTATCGGATATATATATGTACAGTTATAAATATTTACTTATACTGTATTTCGACTATAATGATTTCTTACCGATGATGATATTTTCTATTTAACGGTATTACTATTGGGTATATTACTTATATGCCATTTTTACGTATTTACTGTTTTATAACCTTTTCTTATTAGATGAATATGTATTTATTAATATTATTTGATCTAGGATAATAACCTTATGAAATATTATTTAGTATTGAATAGACCACGAGTATGGATCATGATTCAATTTATTTATTAAATATAATTTTCTATATATAATTTATATAACGTATTTGTGTATATATGTGTTTTCCTATTATAAGCGACCTAAGGGCCGGGATATCGGCTTCGACGCTCGGTTTTTGTTCTGATCTAAATCAAGTATGTTTTGATAAATTGGCTGGATATATTTAATCGGTTAATTACCACCAAGTTGGATGGACTGTTTGGTAATAAGATGATATAGAAATAGTAAAATGAACAGATAAGCCGTCTAATAAGAGTTAAACCAGAATCATGCATAATCATTTTTGTTGTGCATTATAAGTGATTATTGTGTTCCTATATATACATATAGGGTATCGAGGTTTGACCGGATAGCAGTTTCAGAGACACATCAGGTGAGGATATAAACTTATAAACTTCGGTATGCTGCCCGTGATACCCCGGTTGTTTGTTTGATTATAGTTTATATGTTATCTTGCGTACCTGTCATGTTATTGCTGGCTACTGTTGTGATTATTGTTATATGCTTGATGACTACTGTGGACAAGCTGTTGTGCTTTGTGATGTTGATATGATTATTGTGATGTTCGTATGAGATATGTGGTATTTGATCGGTTAATGGCAGTGACCCAGTATTGTGACGTTGGATTCCCAGAAGAGCTGTGAGGCAGAGAGCCTGCTCGGGAAAGTGAGTATGATGAATTACTGTTAGATAGTGGAATAAGAAATAATAATAAACAGTGGTAATATCATCTAGACATCTAGGTTGTCACGTGACAGGTATTGGTACAGCCAGATGGTAGTCACCTTGTGATTGTGATATGATAGGGAGGACTGTGGGACTCCCGGCTGAGGACTGCGGGACTCCCGGCTGAGGACTGCGGGACTCCCGGCTGAGGACTGCGGGACTCCCGGCTGAGGACTGCGGGACTCAGTTGATTTGTTATAGGAAGGACTGCGGGACTTCCGCCGAGGACTGCGGGACTCGGTTATTTGTGATATGATTTGTGATATTTAGCGGGGAGCACCCTGGGGTTAGCTAACCTGGCTACCAGGCACGGCCAATACTTATCATGTGACAAGGGCCCTAATAATAAATTGGATAGTCAGTCGCCGATTGTCAGTGAGTTTAGAGGACTAGCTTAACGGTGTGATGTCAGTCGTATAGTAAGGTCCGGTAAGTTGTCTGATCCCGATGCTATGTTGTGCTTGCTGTACCTCTATTGTACTGTGTTGGCTTTGGTGTATATACGGTTGCTGTATACTGCGATTTATTTGTTTATTGGTGAGACAATGGTTGGTCTCACCCCTCACACAGTCCTTGCAGGTTAGGTCAGGATTGCATTTCGGCGGCTGCAGTGTACCCTCGGGCAGGACTCAGATCCATTAATTTGCATTTGGAGTTTTGCATATGTTGTCATTGAATAAAAAATGCTTCCGCTGTGCTGTTGTTATTGAGATTCCCGAAGTCGGGTGTAACGATATTGTCATTGGGTCGTTGGGCCGGATTTTCTGTTGAATATTCCATTTGTGCCACGTGTCAGCACTATTGTTCAGTAATTACTCTGTATTGGGTAAATAGTAGTCGGGGTGTTTCAAAACTATTTATAAACGTATAAAAACAGAAATTAATAATAAATCTACGCAATCTATCTGGTCATTACTCTGACTTTATGCAATGGAATTTCAAATGTAATTATTAATTTTATAAACCTTCTTATCAATACGTATTTTTATTTAGGGTTTTTCTATCTTGTGTCCTAGGGGCACATGATAATAAGCCACTAAAAAGGGAAAAAAATCACGTAATTAATGAATATCATTTCTATGGTGACTGAAATAACCTCTCATTATTATGTTTTAAATTAATTACATTCTACAAATAACCTTTATAGTCCACTGAAAAATAATACCATTAATTGCGAAATTCTATTTTCTTAATTGGTGGCTTATCATGTTCCCGTACGGTACAAGATCCTTATATTTATTATGTTTATAAGTCGAAAATAACTATAAATTTATATATTAAATTTATACAATGTATCTAGACTATTTAACAAACCTACCTATTATGTTAAAAAATCAAAATCAATAATAAATATATGCAACCTAATACGTAAGATTTGATCCTTACATTGTATGTATACAACAAAGTCCCATAATCTAATTATTAATTTTATAAATCTTTGTAAGTAGTCCAGATACATTATATAAATTTAATATATGTATTTATAATTACTTTCAATTCGTAACCTAATAAATAAAATATATGTATTGATAAGTAGGTTTATAAATTTAGTAAGTAGATTTGGAATGCCATTACATAAAGACAATGTAAGGATCAAAATTGGGTTGTATATATTTATTATTGATTCCAGTTTTCAAATCTAATAAGTATGTTTTGTAAATAGTCCAAATGCATTGTATAAATTTAATATATAATCATATATATATATATATATACATATATATGATTAGTTTCGATTTCTGAACTTAATAAAAAATATATGTTGGAGAAGAAAATAAAGAAATTTATGCATTAATTAATTGAGAGAAAATGAAGTTTGAAATACTAAATGCATATGTTGTAAATCTGATGATAATTAAGAATATGATCAAAGACTAATTAATTCCGGTTAGTCTTGCTAAATAATCATAATAAGGATTATTCCACTTAATGATTATAATAATGCTAACCTACTTCATTTGACACTTAAATATATTTTGATTATGACAAACCCTATTACTCTATATTTGTGAATTAACAATCTCTACAGCCTTTGAATCCGTGATGATCAGCAAGCATAGTGTTGGGAAGTAAACCCGGATAACAGTATACGCAGCAAAATAGATATCAAATTATCCAACAACTTCCCTATCAACTGCAAGGAAGCAAGCAAATTGCAGCAAAATAATATCAATAAGCAAACCAATCAACAGCCACAAGAGACACCAAATTTTTACGTGGAAAACCCCTTCATATCGAAGAGTAAAAACCACGGGACCCAAGGTCCATCAAATCAACTCCACTATATCAAAAGTATCTTACAAAACCTCCCTCCAAAAGGTACTAACAGCACCACCAAATAAGAGAGTGTAGATAACAACACTACAACAAAGAACAAGAAGAGTTACAGAGAAATTCACCAAAAACTACAACTGAATTTCGACCTCCCAAAGTGATGACTCCACTACTCCAAATCCGATCTCTACCGTTCAGATTGTAGATGAACGTGTCTGAGACGTCCTGACAAACTTTTAGCTTGATCCAACGGTTAACAAAACAGGAATGTGGCTTTGAACAATGCTCGGCAGAAAAGAAAAAGTTGCCGCAAAACCTGAACTTTCTCTAATAACGAAAAAACTTCTTATCTATAGTGTTTTCTGAAAAACCTATTATTATTTTCAGACTTAGTATAATATATATACTAAGTATAGTGGGTTCTAAAGATGGGCTAATCCATATTGGGCTATTTTCCACATAGGAGGGAAACCCAAAAACCCAACAATTCTCTCCCTTCCCGACTAGGTGGAGAAAATCGCCATCCCGACGACTGAACAACAATCTTCAAACTTCTTCTTCGGCAGAGCTTTTGTCATCATATCAGCACCATTATCATCTGTATGTATCTTCTCAAGCTCAAGTAGCTTAGAATCCAAAACATCTCTAATCCAATGACATCTAACATCAATATGTTTAGACCTTCCATGAAAAGTAGAGTTCTTGCTAAGATGAATGGCACTCTGACTGTCACAATGCAACACATACCTTTGTTGTGTAAAACCAAGCTCTTGCACAAACCTTTTCATCCATAACATCTCTTTACTTGCTTTAACGAATGATATAAATTCTGCTTCAGTAGTAGACAAAGCAATACACTTCTGCAATCTAGATCACCAAGCAACTGCTCCCCCTGCAAACGTAATCAGATAACCTGAAGTAGATTTTCTAGCATCTAAATCTCCAGCCATATCAAAATCAGTGTAACCTATTAAAGTAGGCTTCCCTGCTCCAAAACAAAGACTAAGATTAAAAGTACCACAAAGATACTGCATAACCCACTTTACAACATTCCAATGCTCTCTCCCTGGATTAGATAGAAATCTACTAACTGTACCAATTGCACGAGCAATATCAGGTCTTGTACAAACCATTGCATACATCAAACTGCCTACTACTGATGAATAAGGAATCCGTGACATATCATCCTTCGCTTGCTCACTAGAAGGACACTACTTCTTACTCAACTTAAGATGCACATCAAGGGGTGTACCTACCACTTTTGCTTTATCCATTTTGAATCTTTGGACCACCTTTTCAATGTAGCTTTTTTGTGATAGCCATAACTTCCTTGCTGCTCTATCACGAATAATCCTTATCCCAAGAATCTGCTTTGCTGGTCCTAAGTCTTTCATGGCAAAAGACTTGGTTAACTCTTGTTTCAACTTGTCAATTCGAGAAGCATTCTTACCAACAATAAGCATATCATCAACATAGATCAACAAAATAACAAAGTCATCATCAGAGAATTTTTTCATAAAAACACAATGATCAGAAGAGGTCTTCTTGGCTAATGAATAATGATCCTAAGCAATGAAACATCATCCCAGAACCTTTTTCTTCTCGTCTGTGAGCTACAGTAAAGCAAACCATCGCCCGACTGATCCATCTTCCCCGACGAGACCACACATGGAATGAGGTGACAAATCTCCTCCCGTGTGTCGCCTCGAGACCGGATCTATCCACTGAGCCCAACCATCGCCGGACCCGCAACAGCAGCCCAAACTCGAAGAAGACCAAGCCACCACGCGCCGCACCTCGGCCGCGCGTGCCACCTCCTGAAACCCGCACTCCGGTCGCCGCGGCCATGAGCGTGCCACCGGAAGGCATGGAACCCGACGGCGACGTCTCTCACTTTGACCGCCATCACACCTCCAGCAGCAGCCCCGTCCAGCGAAGGAGATCCCGGTCACGGGACAGGGCGACCGGCAACCCACTGCCCCCTGACCGGATCCGGTCGTCTTCTCCACCTCCAGCCAGACCCGACGTACCCGCCAGCTCTCTACCGTCCTCGACGCCGATGATGTCACCGGCGTTCACCCTCTTCTAGCCGAGTCACACGCAACACCGGTGACCTCGGGAGCTGCTCTGCCGGTCTTCTTGGGAGCTGCACAGCCGGCGGTCTCGGGTGTTGCACCACCTGCTGAAGATATGGTGACTGGTCCAACCAAGCCGGTACAACTGTCTCCACCATCCCCTACTGAATCTGGTCCAACCAGATCGGTCAACCCAGGGTCAGACCAGGTCATGGAGGATATGCGGCCTAGTTATCGGGACACCTTGTTCACCGGCTCCAACCCGCTATGAAGAAGGGGATTTGATGGTGACCGACCACGAAGGTGTGGAGAATTTAGTGCTATCCGATCCCTTTAAAGCCAGACTAGACAAGCATTGGGAGAACGCAGTTGTAGTCAAATTATATGGCCGATATATTGGTTTTACAGCTCTACGGACCAAATTGTTGGAGCTTTGGAAGCCAATCGGTTCGATCAAGATTATAGACCTCGAGAATAATTTCTACTTGATAAGGTTCTGGGAGCATCAAGACTATTTGCATGCTCTGACCGACGGACCTTGGTTCATCTACAGAAGTGTCCTCAGCGTGCAACCTTGGTCTCCCAACTTCCGAGCTTCTTCCGGCAGAATTGACTCCATTGTCACCTGGATTCAGTTCCCTGGCTTTCCGACCAACCGATACCATTCTCGGATTATGCGGCAGCTTGGAAACATGGTGGGCCGAACAGTCAAGCTCGATGGTAATTCTTCTAACCCTACTAGAGCTAAATTTGCACGAGTAGCTGTTGCCTTGATTTAACGAAGCCTCTCAAGGGGACTGTATACCTTGAAGGGGAACCGTTAAAGGTTGGTTATGAAGGATTGCCAGATATCTGTTTTATTTGTGGGAAACTTGATCACAACATTATAACCTGCCCTGTAGATCCACATTTTCAGGAAGGCAAATCTGTGCCTACCTCAGCATCTTTGATGTCTACTGGAGAGCCCGTTCTCTCGACAGTTGAAGGGCGGGGGGAATGGAGGAATGTCCCTCGAAGGTCTAGGCGGCCTCCTCAGAGCCAAACTACTAGACCTCTGGTGCCCCCAGCAGCCTCCCACACTAGCATCCCATCCAACAGGTTCTAAGTCCTAAATCGGCCTCAACCTACAGCCTCAGAAGCCGTCAATACCCCAACCCCGACGTTACCCACTCCACCGATACCGACCTCACCAAAGATCTCCCTAGAAATACCAATTGTACCTTCCCCTCCTCCACCAACAACAAACGATGATACCACCCCTTCCCAGTCCGAACCTCCCCCGGCTCTACCTACACTTCAAGATTTCTTAGGGAAAGGGACAATCAAACGATCCAAGAACAAGACTTCTACCCGTATCCCAAAGCAATCCACCAAAAAAATCCCAACCCATGAAAATCTCGAAGCTAATATCCAAGGAAACCCCGAAACGACAATCCCTCCAAGATGTTTCCAATTTAAGCACCTACCCGTCTATATCTGTAGCTGTCCACGCCCGTAGTGGTCCTGTCCCCCCATCAGTTCCTTCCCCTGCCACTTACCCCACTATCTCTAACAACTTCAACCATCCAGCCCTGCCCCCCTGCAGAAACCAAAACCACACGGTAGTAGTCCTTACCGAAGACTGCCACCGCATGATCTTTTCCCCTGATGCGTCCAGCTCTGGTATGAATATGGCTCGGCCGCCGGATACTTCCCATCCTTGCTGATCAGTCACGGTCCTATTTTTATAATTTCGGTCCTTGCCGTGATTTTACCAGCAGTCAATGATGTTTATCCCTGTCCATCTTGTTTGGGATTCGAATCCCTCCTCATGTATTAGCTGTACTATGATTGACATGTCTCTTGTATAAGATAGAAGTCGACCTGAGCTACCAACTCCTAATCATGTACCAAGCTCACGTATATTTTTAATATACTTCCCGGTTTCGACCAAAAAAAAGAAGAGGTCTTCTTGAAACCTTGCTCTTTCATAACAGAATCTAATTTTCTATACCATTTCCCGGGAGCTTGCTTGAAGCCATATAAACTCTTCCTCAACCTACAAACAAAATTCTCTTTACTTTTGACTTTGAATCCTTCTAGCTACTCCATGTATAATTCTTCTTCCAAATCGCCATGAAGAAAAGCTGTCTTTACATCCATCTGTTCAACCTCAAGATTAAGACATGCTGCCAATCCCAAAGCAACTCTGATAGAGGACATCTTTACAACTAGAGAGAAAATTTCTTCAAAGTCTACACCTTTCTTCTGGCTAAAGCCCTTCACAACTAACCTGGCTTTGTATCGTGAAGTAGTAACACCACTTTCGTACTTCACTCTAAAAAACCACCGATTCTTCAAAGCTCTTTTATTTGTAGGTAACTTAACCAAATCAAAGGTATGATTGTCATGTAAGGATTCAAGCCATTCCTTATTCTGCTCACTCTCCATGGCTTTTTTGAAACATTCAGGTTCTCCCCCATCAGTCACAAGCATATAATGACTTGGTAGATACCGTGAAGAAGGCTTTTTCACTCTACTAGATGTCCTGCGAGAAGTTTCTACAACTTCCTCAACTGTTGCATCTGTTTGTACTGGCTGCTGCTCATCGTCAACAACATCCACTATATCGTCAAACAAATGTGCACCATGCTGATCATCCACTGGATCGTCAAACACATGTGCACCCTACTGATCATCCGAAACTTGATCGTCAAACTGAAAGTTATCCTGGATATCACCCTGTTGAAAATCATTTTCTGCTACATCAGGTGTCTCAGTCGAAGGAACTAGCTCAAGATCAACCAAACTCTCTTGGTTTTCAGAAACTAAATTTTCTGCTTTTCCAATTTCTTCAATGGTCTGGTCTTCAAAGAATACCACATCGCGGCTTCTAACTAGCTTCTTTTCAACCGCATCATACAATCGGTAGCCAAATTCATCCTGACCATATCCGATGAAGATACACCGTCTAGTCTTGACATCTAATTTCGACCTTTCATCCTTAGGAACATGCACAAAGGCTTTGCATCAAAAAACTTTCAAATGATCATAAGAAATATCCTTACCTAACCATACTCTGTCAGGTACATCACCATCCAATGCGACAGCAGGAGATAAATTGACAACATATGCCACTATGTTGAGTGCTTCAGCCCGAAAGGATCTTGGCAATTTTGCCTCTGCAAGCAAACATCTGACTCTCTCAATCAATGTCCTGTTCATCTTTTCAGCTAGACCATTTAACTGATGAGTCTTTGGAGGAGTTTTCTGATGTCTAATACCTTTCTCTCTGCAATAACTATAAAATGGACCACAGTACTCACCATGATTGTCAGTACAAATGCATTTGATCTTCTTGCTTGTTTGTCTTTCAACCAAGGCCTGAAATTCTCTAAATTTATCAAATACCTGATCTTTGGTCTTCAAAGTATAAACCTAGAGCTTCCTTGAATGGTCATCAATAAAAGTCACAAAATAAAGTGCGCCACCATGTGACTTGACGAAGTGACACACAACGGTTTGAAAGACACACAAGATGCTGAAAGTGACATACAATGGTTTGAAATGCTTGGAAAGGCCTATCCTAATGTGTCTCTATAAAAGGCTGAGGATTCCATGAAGAAATTTAAAGCTGCATACTGAAATCCTGAGTCTAAGCAGAAAAGCTAGTCATCTACAGCAGTTCTCAAGAGAAGCAAAAAGTGAGAGAAAAGGTCTTATGAGTGTGTATTCCTTGTAAGGCAATCTTTGTGAAGCAAAACAATTTGTACTTAGTGTGAGTATCTGTTCTACTATGATTGTATAAAATCAAAGCTTGGGTAAGCTTTGTGGTGAGTGTTTAGGTTTGAGTTGAACCTAAGAAAAACTTGTACTAAGGTTTTTGGTTGAACCCGTAAAAGCCATAATAGTAAGAGTTAGAAATCTCAAGAGGGTATCCTTGAGTAGTGGAGGTAGTCCTGTGTGGCGAACCACTATAATTTGTGTGTGTCAAATTATCTCTAACTCTTTCTCCTTAAGCTCTAACTAGCTCAACAACACGTTTTGGTATTAATGACGCCAAAGTAGATTTTAATCTGGAAGGCTAATTTATCACCCCCTTTTTAGCCACTTTGGGCCAACATATGTTGCCCGTAGCCTAATATAAAACAACTTTAGGGGTCAGCTCTTATATATTTATATAGATTGCAAGTGAAATTGGCCACTCTTTATTCTTCTTCACATTAATAGGACATTAATAAGCTAGAAGCCACTTTACTTTTGAGCAAAAAAAAAAAAAAGAAAAGAAAAGAGATAATTAATTGGCTAGAGACTAGATGCAAAGTATCTTTGGATTGATGCAAGTTTTTCCTACATTTAATTCTATATTTTTTCTATTTACCTTTGAATATTTACTTTAAGATAAATTTTCACTCAAATCCTAATCTATGAAGCTGCCACGTGGCTTCATAAATTTATAGGAACGAGTTGAGCTCTTATATATTTATACAGATTTGGGTAGAAGATTTTTTTTTGGCAAATTTAATTACAAGATAAGTGAGAAGAAGTTGAAGAAGCCCAAGTGCAGGTTTCGGTTTAGTCAGTTACCGAACTCTTGGGCTTGTGATTTCATGAAATTCGAAAAGTTGAATAAGGAACAATTCGGTTTGATTCGGTTCGAGATAGCCTAATGTTTATCCCTCAACAAACAATGGTAGGTTGGGGTTTATATGCTAAGGCACCAAACTCTAAACACTCTCGAAATTCTTATTGGCAAACTTGCCTACCACATTGTTTTCTAACAGTTACCATTTTGGTGTGCGACTTAGGTTGGATCTGAATGAATTAAATGGGCCAAAATTTTGAATCTTGGATGGATAACAAAAAGAACTATAAAAACTAATGCTATTTGAACTTTATATACAATATATGGATTTTCCCAAAAAAAAAAGTTTTGGGTGTGCATATTTGTGGTTTTATTATAATGTTGTACATAGATCATTTTCTATACATAAAAAGTTAGCTCTTATATAATTGGTGTAATGGTGGTATTGGCTATGGGAATTTCAATAATAATAAAAATAAGTTCTTGATAACACTAACAAACCAGTTTTGGAATATCCAGGTTTCAATATGTAAATTTCCCTAAGCTATATGACATTCATATACCAAGCACAACAAGCAGCAGAAGCAAGGAAAACAGACCAAGAACCAAGTGAAGCATGCATAAACCGTATAACAAAAATTTTCGTACCTGTAGTATTAGGATCTTTCACCTAAATGCTGGACGGAATCAGCAAGATCAAGACAACGGCCTGGCTCCTCTACGGTATCCACACGAACCGTGACCGGCTTGGAATCGTCACATGAGTCAAGCCTCGAGCTCCCCCGGACTAATGTGCTAGCAAGAGTAAACCGGGAGCATGTATGGTTGTGGTGTTTTGGTGTTCATCCTTCTTTCACAAAGAAGAAGAAGCTAAAGGGGAGAGTGTTTCTTTCTGAATGTGCAGGAGCAGAACGTGAGAGGGAGAGGAAAAGATCAGATCATTAAGCCTCCTTTTCCACTCACACAAAGCATAAGGCCAAAAGAGATAATGGTGGCCAACATGTTGGCCCATCTCCCACCTTAATCATGTCACAACATGATAATGTCTGCACCAAACATAAACAACACATCACACCACTAATGTCTGGTCAATAATACAGATATTCATTGAACAAAAAACGACCCTGGTTCAACCATGGTCCAACCACAATCCAACCATACCCGGTCTAACCATGGTCCAACCACGGTTCAACCAACTGCTCGAATCAACGGTTCTATGTGTGTGACACTGTAGGCACTTGTAATGTCCGAATCAACGGTGCTCATTTTACAATTATAAGCAAAGAGCGGCGTCTAGCAACACATTATTGCTACCCGAACGACAAGATCAGTACTGATTCTCTATGCCTCGGAACATGTCATCGTCCTTTCGTCCCATTATCTAGATCAAACACGAGACATGGAATATGTCAATCTCGTATATGTTTGATCTATGTTTCTTGATCCCCGAGTTAACTGTATAAAACGAATACCCGTGATATCACCATATCACCTAATCCGAGCATGGCCATGCATTTAACAGTTCAACTCTATCAAGAAACCATCCGATAATATACCTGTTATATGGGTCGGACGAATCCCCTCTTGATCAATCAAAACCCACTACATAATCATCATATACCCAATGATTACCCTTATGTCCACCCAGTTACGGATGACTAGGAATAATATCAAAGTACATGATTCATATGTTGGATACCTTGACGATCTCAGGTCGGAGGACAATTACATCTATAAGAACCACTAATGACATACATATAACGTTCCATGTAGGGTTCTTATGTGGGTCGGTCCAGTCCACAAGTTCTCCAACTTGTACCCGTATGTAGAATTCATATCACATATGCAATTCTCAACATACGCTAGTCTTAATTTATTATTACAACCCATCCGTAATAATAATCGACTAGGGACATTTAAGAATATGAAATATTCTAGGGTTATAAGTATGTGCAAGCGTTTATCTCATAAACGATACTTATTGGAATAACCTTAATGTGTATACATGACTACAAATAATCATCCATGATTGGCTTTTGGGCATATTACACTAACAATCTCCCACTTGCACTAAAGCCAATCATCCATATATCTCATACATGTGGATCTAGCATGACCATCATGCTTCCGCTGCGTGAGAGGCTTAGTCAAAAGATCTGATACAAAGTTCTCAAACGGAACTTTGTACAGCCACAGTTGTAGGGTCGGCAACTGTTTCTTGCCTGGAACTCTTCCAGCAAACACCGCCACATCCAAGACAAAACACGTAAACTGATTGCGATATAAAATCATCCCTGTCAGTTTGGAAGCAGGCATTTTTGTAACACTTTACAACAAGCCCATCAACGCTTCCGTAAACCAGGAATGTATCCTTAGTGCTTCTCAAGTACTTAAGGATTTTCTTAACCGCTATCCAGTGACTTTCACCGGGATCAGATTGGCATCTGCTTATGACGCTTACAGCATAAGCGACATCCAGTCTTGTACATAGCATGGCATATATGATAGATCCTATTGCAGAAGCATAAGGGATCTAACTCATCCACTCTCTCACCTTAGTCATACTAGGATATAGACTCTTTGAGAGAGATATGCCATGTGACATGGGCAAGAAACCCTTCTTGGAATCTTGCATGCTAAATGCCTTTAGAACCCTGTCAACATATGTACTCTGACTTAGCTCGAGAAGCCTTTTGGATCTATCTCTATAGATCTTTATGCTTAACACTTAGGCAGCTTCTCCTAAGTCTTTCATTGAGAAATTCTTTCCTATCCAAGTCTTTACAGACTGTAATGTTGGAATATAATTCCCAATAAGTGGAATGTCGTCAATACACAACAATAAGAAAACTATAGTGCTCCCACTAACCTTCTTGTAAACACATAAATCATCTTCACTTTTAATGAAACCAAATTTCTTTGATTACATCATTAAAAACGAAGATTCCAACTCCTTGAAGCTTGCTTTGGTCCACAAATGGACCTTCGCAACTCGCAGCTATAACGAATAGAATCCGGATGGATTTAACTATGGCGACTGGTGAGAAGGTTTCATCATAGTCAATACTATGAACTTGCTTGAAACCTTTCGCAACCAATTGCCCTTTAAAGGTAATCAAATTACCATCCATGTTGGTTTTTCTCAAAGACCCATTTTCACCCTATAGGTTTTACCCTTTCAGGTGGATCAACCAAGGTCCATACCTTGTTTTATACATGGATTCCATTTCCGAACTCATGGCTTCTAGCCACTTCTTGGAGTCCGGACCCGTAATGGCCAGCTGTTAGAAAGTTGGCTCATCCTCATCTATGAGCATCACGTCTCCGGTATGAGTCACGAGAAATCCATATTTCTCAGGCTCATACCGAGTCCTATCCGACCTACGCGGTCCATGTGTTACAGGAACAAGATTCTCGTCCACAACACTTTGTGGTTCCTGTTCTTGTTCCATCTCAGCCTCTTTATCTCGAACTTCTTCGAGTTCTATTATCCTCCCACTAATTCTTCTAGAAATAGACATTCTTTCTAGAAAAATAGCATTCTGAGCCACAAACACTTTGTGCTCTATGGGATTATAGCAACAATACCCTTTAAGGTATCATACAAAAGGCACTTGTCGGATTTAGGGTCGAGTTTATCTGATGCTTAACGTCTCACGTAAGCCTCACAACCCTAAATCCTCATAAAAGACAAATTGGGACGCTTCCCAATCCATATCTCATATGGTGTCTATCCAACCGATTAGATGGAACACGGTTAAGGTAAATGCAACACTCAATAATGCATGTCCCTAAAAGGAAGAAGGAAGGTCAACTTGTCTCATCATAGAACGAACCATGTCTAACAAGGTTCTGTTCTTCCTTTCGGATTCTCCATTCCATGGAGGCATACCCGGTGGAATAAGTTGTGATACTATACCATAACTCTTTAGATAGTCAAGAAAATCTCGGTCTAAGTATTCACCACCTCGATCTTATCGAAGCATCTTAATACTTTTCCGAGTCGATTCTGTACTTCATTCTTGAATTCTTTGAACTTTTCAAAGGATTCTGACTTGTGTCTCATTAGATACACATAGCCGTATCTACTGAAGTCATCAGTAAATGTAATGAAGTATTGAAAACCACCTCTAGCCTGTGTAGACAT
>JAKUCV010003411.1:17788-96471 GCA_028386065.3 Turnera subulata | reverse complement strand
CACCACCTCGATCTTATCGAAGCATCTTAATACTTTTCCGAGTCGATTCTGTACTTCATTCTTGAATTCTTTGAACTTTTCAAAGGATTCTGACTTGTGTCTCATTAGATACACATAGCCGTATCTACTGAAGTCATCAGTAAATGTAATGAAGTATTGAAAACCACCTCTAGCCTGTGTAGACATAGGTCCGCATACATCATTATGTATTAGACCTAGCAAGTCCTAGGCTCTTCACCTTTACCCGTAAAGGAAGCCTTAGTCATTTTGCCTAATAAACATGACTCATATGTCTCATATGATTCAAAATCAAATGAGTCTAAAAATCCATCTTTATGGAATTTAGGAATACGAGTCTCGTTTATATGGCCCAAATGACTATGCCAGAGATAAGTTTCACTAGAATCATTCATTCTAACCTTCTTCATATTAACGTTATAGACAGGCGTTTATAGTTTAAGAACATGCAAACCATCGTTAAAAATGCACCACCATAATCAATTTCTTTGAAATAAATAGAACAACAATTGTTCTTTATTATCAATGAAAAACTTTTCTTGTCCATACAAGACACAAAAATCAAATTCCTGCTTATGGTAGGTACATAATAACAATTGTCCAGTTCTAAAACCAAACCATTCGGTAAGGATAGGTAGAAAGTCCCTACGGCTAATGTAGCAACTCTTGCTCCAATTCCGATGCGTAGGTCTATCTCATCCTTAGCCAATCTCCCACTCTTTCTCAGTTCCTTCACATTTCCTCAAATGTGAGAACCACATCCGGTATCTTATACCCACGATGCAGAGGTAGAGATATTAGCCTATATAACAAAATACCTGAAGCGGAAGTCTCACTTCCCTTCTGATTCTTTACCCTTCAAGGTAAACAGGGCAATTACGGTTCTAATGGCTTGGTTTGTTGCAACGGAAACAATTTCCATCTTTGCAACACCACCCTTGGGTTTCAGCACATGAGAATAAGAAGATGCACATGCACCAAATCTTTTGGTACATTTCTTCTTCTCTCTAACTTTGCTTTACCCTTTCATTTTCAAAGGAAACCAAGACCCCTAAGGCTTTCAATGTATCTAATCATCTTGAGCACATGAGGTCTAACGGATGGTAACTTAGCCATCTTACATTGGAACAATGCCTTAGAGGTCTCGTACCTCCCATGCCTTACTTGCTCTCCTCAGAGCATTTTCAGGTGTTTCATCATATCGAACACCCACATGTTCTCATCTTGCTTCTGAAGCTCAGAGTCCATGGCAATTAGCATAAGGCATGCAACATCTAATGCATCGTCAACATGCTTCTCACAAGCATCTACTTCTGCCCCTAGAAGCATTAGGCGCCAATTCATTAAGAACAGGCCCTTCAAGGACATACAAATTTTTCTTGTTTGAAGACTATCCTCAAAATGTGATGCCACTCTAGGAAACTATTCCTATTCAGCTTGTCCTACTCAAGGACCAATCGCAATAATAAGTGCTAGTATTTTGTGCCATGGTAATTCTACAACAATGATCAACTCACACAAATAATAGTCATGCATACAAATCATTTAATAAGGAATTCTATTAAATGTGCTCCTACTATATAAATCAAGACAATTATATAAGTAGGCCAAGATCCATATTTCACTACAACATATGTCAGCTTTGGCTGATCACATACATCAATAGTTATTTAGGTAGACAACTCTTGTCAATTACATCTCTATGTAACTCTTGGATAGTTGAGTGAACAACACCTTGTCCATGTCTATCTTATAGACTTGCTCAACCCTTGCCTCTAGGTCCTTAATCCTATTAAGATAACCTAGTTAAGTCCATACCCACAACAAGCAGTCGAGATATTACAATTATCCACTCGCACCTTCTTAGGATAAACAATGGCACCTTGCTTTGGCAAAAACCTACCAATTGTTGATCTTAAGCTTGATGAGTGCTTATCATGGAAGGCAACTAAGAACTTAATATTTCATCAACATATAATTCCAACACATCACATGTTTATTCTTGATAAATCATACATTGATGTCATGTAAGTTTGAAAGCAAAACTACATGAGAACATCGATGTTACCATTTGGAACATCGATGTTGTGACAATCAAATTGTCCCAACTCATTGGCAGCACTTAGTATTTCGGCCATATCTAGAGCTGTAGAGCTTGGATTTGTGCAAACTTGGTGTCCCTGAAAAGCTAAGAAGTAGAGCTACAACTTTGTTGTTCAGGCCAGACACCAGTTCGGCCTCCATCTACCCCAAATTCGCTATTGAAGTCACTGTTCTCCACAACATCGATGTTGAACCCTTCAACATCGATGTTTGAAGTTTGCGAATCCGAAAAACATCGATTTGACAGTTCAACATCGATGTTGGAGGTTACCGAATGCATAGAACATCGATGTTGACATTTAAACATCGATGTTTTAGTACTTGAACTCCAAACTATTTGGCAGTGGCTCAAGAACATCGATGTTGAACACTTAAACATCGATGTTTTGAGTACTTGAACTCCAACTATTTGGCCGAGTCTCAAGAACATCGATGTTAGACACTTCAACATCGATGTTTTTAGTGCTCTGAAAGTTCAAGAACTGGCAGTAGCATTATAACATCGATGTTGGACTTGAACATCGATGTTTGAACTTCTTGAACTCAATAACATCGATGTTGTTAATGGTGGCCAACATGTTGGCCAACATGTTGTTGTGGTGGCCAACATGTTGGCCCATCTCCCACCTTAATCATGTCACAACATGAGAATGTCTGCACCAAACATAAACAACACATCACACCACTAATGTCTGGTCAATAATACAGATATTCATTGAACAAAAAACGACCCTGGTTCAACCATGGCCCAACCACGATCCAACCACACCCGGTCCAACCATGGTCCAACTACAGTTCAACCAACTGCTCGAATCAACGGTTCTATGTGTGTGACCCTGTAGGCACTTGTAACGTCCGGCAATAATTGTAAAAACTCATTTTACAATTATAAGCAAAGAGCGGCGTCTAGCAACACATCATTGCTACCCGAACGACAAGATCAGTACTGAGTCTCTATGCCTCGGAACATGTCATCGTCCTTTCGTCCCATTATCTAGATCAAACACGAGACATGGAATATGTCAATCTCGTATATGTTTAATCTATGTTTCTTGATCCCCGAGTTAACTGTATAAAACGGATACCCGTGATATCACCATATCACCTAATCCGAGCATGGCCATGTATTTAACAGTTCAACTCTATCAAGAAACCATCCGATAATATACCCGTTATATGGGTCGGACGAATCCCCTCTTGATCAATCAAAACCCACTACATAATCATCATATACCCAATGATTACCCTTATGTCTACCCAGTTACGGATGACTAGGAATAATATCAAAGTACATGATTCATATGTTGGATACCTTGACGATCTCAGATCGGAGAACAATACATCTATAAGAACCACTAATGACATACATATAACGTTCCATGTAGGGTTCTTATGTGGGTCGGTCCAGTCCACAAGTTCTCCAACTTGTACCCGTATGTAGAATTCATATCACATATGCAATTCTCAACATACGCTAGTCTTAATTTATTATTACAACCCATCCATAATAATAATCGACTAGGGACATTTAAGAATATTAAATATTCTAGGGTTATAAGTATGTGCAAGCGTTTATCTCATAAACGATACTTATTGGAATAATCTTAATGTGTATACATGACTACAAATAATCATCCATGATTGGCTTTTGGGCATATTACACTAACACAATATACAATTTCATTTTTGCCTTCGGTGTCAAAAGTGCCCAAGGCACTAATGTCAACCTCTAAGCCAAATCTAGCAATAAAAAACCATAAAGCTAGATACCCACACTCCGATCTGAAATATCCAGGTTCCAATATACATTTTCATTAATGTCCTTATTTTCTTTGATATTTTGTCTTAAATTAAGAAATCAATTAATGATTGGCATTTGTAATCATATGTTATGCATAATGGCTTGGCTTAGTTTTTCTATAACCAAATGATTTAGTTTTCTCAGAATCATTCGGTTTTTGAAAAACTAAGAGAGAATCAATTCTTAGTTTTCTGTAAACGAATACTAGAGCAAAGAAATTTGAGGGGTTATTTTTTTATAGGGAATCCAGGTCCCTCTTTGTGTAAATATGTAACATTTGCGGGGATAGCTCAGTTGGGAGAACGTCAGACTGAAGATCTAAAGGTCGCGTGTTCGATCCACGCTCACCGCAAAATTATTTAAATTTGCTTACAAAATTATATTTTTGCTTGTTTTTGTTCGGTTAAAAGACGCAGCTTGTCCTTTAACTTTTCAGATTTCAATATCTGTGTCCCATTCTTTCAAAACTCAAAGATCAAGTCCCCAACCTGTTGAAAATATACAAAACTCGTCCTCTTTACCTGTATTTGCCGGTTTACCAACCATAATTCGACACCTGTCATAATATAGAGTCAACACAGATCATTTTTTCTGTTATTCCCTTCTTCCAAATATCCAAAATTTTAAATTTCATTTTAAGAAGTGAAAAATAAAAAATAAAAAAGAAGGATAAAGAAGGATAGGCCGACGTGTCGGGTCAGGTCCCGTGTATGGTTTTATTTGATCTTTTTTTTTTCTATCTTTCAAATCTTTTATTTTCAAAATAGTATAATAAATAGTATCGAAAAGCGTAGAAAGTAAAACCAATTCGACGATGTGCCTGTGTATTTCTATGTTATTTAAAAAAAAAAACAACTAGAAGAAAACAAACAGAGTACGACGGATCTGATGGAAGAGGAGCCACCGATGGGGAGGATATTGAGAAGGGAGGGGGACCGGCACTAATGGAGATGCGGTGTGGTGAGAAGTTTGGGAGGTCGGGACAACACACGAGAGCTTATCGTCCGTCGGCCCCCTCGCCTCCTCCTCCCTCTTCCTCTTCGCCGGTAAGAGGATCTCTTCCCTCTCCTTCTCTGCTCCCGCACCCGCCCCTCCTTGCCCCGCCGTCGGTTGGATCGAGCCCAACTGTTGCGCCGAGCTTGACAAGGGAAATCAACCCGGCAGAGTTGCACACGAGGACCCTAACCCCTTCATCCCATATTCGGTTTCTTCTCCACCTGGTATTATTTCTTTTTTTTTTCATTAGCTTTTTCCTCTTGATTTCAATTTATTTGTTACTGTTGGTGTTTGTAACGATTTTAGTAGGAAATACATTCTTTGTGTGTGATTCATTGGTGGGTATGAAAAGAGTCAGTAGTGAATAATGAATTGAATGCACACTAAGATTTCTATGAATGCACACGGCAACAGTTTTGCCTTGATTAGTGGTATAATTAATGTAATTGCAATGATTGTGGATCTGGTTGAGATTCACTTACTAATAAAATCACTTTTTGTTTTTCAGTCAAGGTCGGGTGAGGACAATGGCGAGGGGCGGCCTCCTCCCCTGAGAAGAGGAGTTGCTGCTATAATTGCTGGCAGTGCTGGTGTTCTTTAGATGGCGCCGACGAGGATTTTTTTTCTTTTTTGCGTATATATGGAAATAATGGTGAAAGGCGTAGCTGATTCTTTTTAAAAAAATTGTGTTTATTTTCCTTTTAAAATAGTTTTAGAATTAATTTATAACATAAAACTAAAATTAAGTGAGAATTTGGAGCTTTTACATTTTTTTTTATTTTCTACCATTTTTGAAAAATCCTGATTTTTTGGAAAATAAGGAGGGGGTTAAAACATTTTCCACCTGGATGCCGGGCCCGTCCCCAAGACACGTGGCGGGTTGTGACTGGACGACCGGCAATTGGAGGGATTTTGGACAACATTGCTCTATTTCTAACAGGTTCAGGGATATAATGTTTGAAATAAAAAGAAGAGGGACACAAACATTGAAATCGGAAAAGTGAAAGAACACACTGCGTCTTTTAACCGTTTTTGTTCTCATGTCAAATCTTTCACAATTCACACTAAAATATTAACTCATCACTTTGGACAAACTCAATTTAGAAGGAACTCTCCAAACTAGCTCGGCAGTACCATAAGCAATTGCTTTGTATTCGTCATTATTCTAGTTTTATTGGACTACTCATCTTGTATGGAACAAAATTACAATTTTTATTTAATAGACATTTGATTGTTAATTTTATCTTTTTGCTTAAATGATGAAAAGAAGTTAAGAAAACGATAATCAATAGTCAATAACTAAAAGAACAAGAGAGCTAGAGAATTTTCACTTTTACCCGAAATGAGGAAGTCTCCATTTACAACCATCAATCTCCCTTTACTTTTTTTTTCACCTTTTTTTTGTGTTCTTTTAACAATAACTTTCTGTTTTCATTTGATAGACAACATCCATATATATATGGAAAATTACCATGACTCTTCACTTACCATATACATCTTATTCAATGCCAAGAATAAATAGATGATGAAGTTTCATAATTACAAAAGATTTTTCATCTATTCAAGGGTAAATGTATTTATATTTGGTGATTCATTGAGCCATAATTTTTTTCATGCTGTACATCCTTATTATTTTATAATTACACTTATTGTATAAAATTTTTTATCTTTTTATATGTAAATGCATCTCATTCATTGTATAAAGTATTTATTATGTATAATTTTCTTCAATTGACAACTTACGTAGGTAAGTCATTAAATATGGGGATATGAAGAGACTAAAATTCTTTACTGATACATACCTTTTGGCATTCACAAATAATTAATTTAATATTGAGTTTAGAATGTTAATTTTTTTAATTAAATTCATTACATGTCAATTAAGAACGTAAGGCATAAAATTATTTTATATTAATTATTTTTTTCAAAATTACACGTAATCAATTTGCCATTAGAAATGGTATTTTTCATAAAATAGGACACAGTGAACACAAATATTTTTCATATTTTCCTAAACGATTCAAATATCTTTTTTTGGTCGAATGAAGATATTTTCCAAGTCCTTATATTTCTCTGGTAATTATGAGAGTCCACTGGGCCTATTAATTTTTGGATCTTCACTAGGATGGCCTCCTAATTGTAATTTGCGCTTTAGCTATATTGGCTCAAGCTTATGATGATACTCTAAATGCCTGCAAATTTTGGCTGAAGCTTTTTTTGTAATTGAAACTTTGTCACAAAATAATGATCCTAATTAAGGCCCAATGTACTTTGCCTTTCAGGCTTTGGGTAAGATTTTGCACAGCGGAGCCCATATGAAGGACAAAAATTTGTAGTGGACACACACAGTCACAGCGATTCTTTCTTTCAAAGTCTTTTGTAATCAGGGCCATGAGCTCGGCAGCAGCTGCAGCATTTTGAACTTCTGAGGGAGGAAGTGGCCACTTCTTAAAGCTTTCTGGCAAATATTTTTATCCTTCCAGAGAGAGTACTTATCAAGATGATTGAGCAGAAATATATATACTGCTTTTCAACGTAATGAGTCTTCTTCTTAATTAGGTGCTAAAGTTTGTTGGGATTTTGTTGCATGACCTTAGCAGGAGGGTAGCTTAGTTGGAAATGTTTCTTTTTTATTGGAACAAAGCGTTTTTTCCTTATAAAACTCTGGACTCCTTCTATAAAAGCAGGTTCTCCAGGCGTACGGATTCAAAATTTTGAGCTTCTTAAATTCGCAGGGGCTTTTGGATTAGAATTTGTTTTTTATTCGATGAATCCATAGTGATAAGTACGTATATATGGCATGATTAAGATTGTAGCAAAATGAAAAAGAATGCTCTACCATTTGGCCTTAAAGGATGGAGAACCTACTAATATTTAGTCAAAGTTGGAATTCTTTATAAGAATAAAAGAGTAGCAACGAAATCAAATTACAAGCCCAACAAAACCAATTAACCAACTAGGCTATGCAAGAATATTGATCCTGCTTATTAAAATTTACTTCTTTCCGGACTAAACCATATATAAAGCCATCAACGAAATCTCCAATCTTTGGTTCTAGGAAGGTGTAACGCTGAATTTCAGGCAATCCAGTAGTAGTCTTGGTATCATCATGGACATGTAGATCATCTGTTGCTTTAGCCCAAAAACTACACCATGAAGCCATCCCGAAATTCTCCATCCTCAACCAAATAAGCATGACATGATTCCAAGCTAATTTTCAAGCTCGCCCTCTCGGGCACCAATCTAACCCTGAATTTCAAGCAATGCAGAAGTGTTGTATTCTCAAATCTTTCCGGGACTGAACTTCGTTCCGGGTTTGCGTAGGTAAACAAGTTCATCAAGCTCCAAGGATTCAATTCAGGGTGGGTATCATATAACAAGCAGAACCTGTTGCCGCCTAGATGACCCAACGTTGCAAGTTTGATAGAGTAGCTGAAGGATTTACATGCAAAAGTCCAATCCACGAGATCGCTAGAATATGCAACTTGGTTGCGCAAATCGTAAGCGAACAGCTGTCCAGATTCTCGATAAAACCAATAAAGAACCTGGCCAACACTTATGGTTCGTCTGGTGGATGGATCAACTTTGAGGAGACAGGGTAGATTGGAATAGCACCTCCAAGATTTTCTCTCCACATTGTATCTTAGCAGTTTTGAACTGCTTTCGAGGAAAACAAGGTAACCATCCTCCGAATCACCCGCGGTCAGGGAGCAGTAGTATTCTTCAGGGCGGAGAGGGCCGCCTGGTGGCTCCGGTAAGGGCTCCCAAGAATCCAAAACTGGGTCGTAAACCTCCGCCCACGGCTGGTTTCCGCTAGAAACCACCGCGAGCACGTATAACTTTTCCCTGACCACAACAACTGAACCAAGAAAACCTCTGGACGCTGCTAGCATGGGACTCCTACGTTTCCAGCCCTCTTCGGGCCTGTCCAGACTAACAGCGACCACGGTTCCGCTAACATCTAGAGAAAAGAGGTGATTGCCGAGCACGGCCCACTTGACTTTCTGTAATCCTTTGCCGGCATCGTCGACCCAGAAGGTGGGCCACAAGCGCCGGCAGTCTTGGATGGCAGGAAGATGGCTGTGTTCGGGGCCTACGCAGTCCGAGTAGCGAGGACCGCACGTGATACCATAGTTGTCGGAGAGTTCGAAAGTATACCAATTGGTTCTCCCTTCAGGGCAACCCTTTGGTTTCATAGAGAAGCAAACGGATCTAGGAGTGTGTTGATACATGGTTGTGGCTATTATTAATTTATCACAGCAAATTTCTCTGCAGAGACCATATTTATATATATATCTTCTGTGCCCTTGTAATTAAATCCTTATATGTTAATTTAGACCATGGAGGAGGCATGGGATTGCATCTATGTTTGGCACCACTTTGAATTGGAATAGAAACGGAATCTTAATCATTAGAATCCGAATAGAAGCAGAATTTGAATCATTATGTTGTTTAGTTGGCAAAAATCTAAAGTATTAAAGTGGCAATAATCAAAAACATAAATTCTAAAGCGAGATTATTTATGGTGAAACAAAATAGAATAGGATTTTCATTCCTATTCAAATTCCCATTCCTTTGTCTACCAAACATAGCCTTATAAACAAAAAAAAAATAAACGAATCTGTACCCATCACGAACTAGGATTACTAATGCAAGTTTTACCAAATCCATTGCTCGAAAGGAAAACAGGAGACAATTAGGACTGAGCACAATCTGGTTGGCATCCGTTTTTCGCTTAATCGAACTGAACCGTTGTTATTTCGATCCGAATAATTTATTGACTGTCTCTTCATTTGCCAATCACTTCTTCCAGGTGGGTGAGGTTTCCTACTGATGATGGTAAGCCAAACTCATTACTTTTGCACCCTATCATGGACAGCTTCCTTAAGCTATATACGCAATTCACCAATGTTCTTGTTAGGCTTAAACAGTCTGACAAGTCAAGAATCTTCAACTTCTCAAGTTTTACATCTGCGGGTGTTAACTTCTGAATTAAAACCTCAAGGTCAGGTGCTTGCATCCAGTGTGCCAATGTTTCATCTGCAAACAGCTGAATGCTATGACATAATCAGGATGGGAAAAGAACTACAACTGAAATTTGCGTTTCTAAGTGTGCAACAAATGCACAACCCTCCTCTTCTACTTGGAAATGTGGCATGAAAAGATGGGATTGGGCTCCTCTCCAGTTGGGAATAACATGATACATCCTGTTAAGTCAATTTCAACCATTAGATTTAATCTAATGGTTCTTAATTATTTTATGAGATAACTTTTCAACACTGTATTTATTTCTCTTCTTTTCTTTTTATTTCTTTCCTTTAACCCATGACATAAACAAAACAACTCATTTAATTTTTTTCTTTTTTCACACATGATCTTTACTCTCTTGTTTTTTGTCTTTAACTTATGAAGGAAAACAAAAAAACACCATGAATACTGGATTTGCAGTAAACTTTAAAAACTAGTTGATCATTCAATAAAACTTTCTTTTACTCTCTTGTTTCTTATTTTCAATCTGTGAAGGAAAACAAATACCATATTTGCAAAGGGTTAGAAGAAGAAGATAGAGAGTAGGGAAATCATGAATACTGAATTTGTAGTAATCTTTAAAAAATGTGGATCATTCAATGGAACTTTCATGGTGTTTTTTTGTTTCCCTTGACACGTTGAAGACAAGAAACAATAGAGTGAAGAACATGAGTGAAAAAAGAAAAAAATTAAATGAGTTATTTTGATTATGTCCTCACTTTAATGAAAGAAACAAAAAAGAAAGAAGAGAAATAAATGCAGTATTAAAAAGTTATCTTATAAAATAATTAAGAACCATTAGATTTAATCTAATAGTTGAGATTAATTTAACAAGATGTCTCCTGTTATCTCCAACTGGAGAGGAGCCCAATCCGAAAAGATGAAGTATCAGTGCAGATGGACAAATTCTGACACTGATGAGTAGCTTCTCGGATTCTATCCACCCCTCTGGGAATTTGTTTCTAGTTACGTCCACAAATGCTCTTTTTCTGTCCTGAATGCTTCCTGAATTGCTTTGAAGGATAGCTAACTCTATAAGAAGGTCATGCTGCGTGACAGACTGGTCATTGTATGAGTCACCATCATCTTCACTTGCAATTTTCCTGGTGAATCACAGAACTTTATTGGTGAGAGATATGAACGCAAGAAGCAACATAACCTCCGCTAATTAAGCGACAACAACTATACAACATTATGAAGTTTGAGACTGGAAGAATATCAGTGCACGCCAAATCTATACTAGTAATGAAGCTAGATGGCTGACCAACCTATGATATCAATGTCAATTAAACTTGGCGTAAATCTATGTTGCTTTAATAAGTTCTCATTTGTTGGAAAATAGTGAGTCCATCCATAAGGGGTGCTCACTTAAGCCCAACCAGGCCCAACTTGTACATCATATAAGCCACCACAAGAGGAGGCTAATAAACTAAGTATTATTATACACATGTGTTGTGTACATACACAGATAATCTGCATACTACATTCTAGGGTTTAGACCGTGGAAACTAGGAGGCCGATCTGACGCACTGTGACGGTCTCTACCGACCAGTAATCCAAGCCGCGACTCCCGATCCTGACAACGCTTCCGCTTCACTCTTATAGATAAGTATTCTTATCTATTCTATGTATATGTACATGAATTCCTTCATTGGTAGCGGAGCCTTAAGCTTGCCTTCTGGTTGATTCTCTTTGATAGTATCTAAGAAATCATATGTGAATTGGTTCATGGTCTAATTGATTTGTTCCATCCTTAAAATCAATTTGAACGTTTTTTTATTAATTAATTTGTTTAATCAATCATTCGGTTGTGTATGTAAATCCTGATCGTTTACTTTACAACCGTTTCTTTAATTGATTGTGGATACAAATCGTATGGAAATACAATACACGATTGTATTTGAAAACAACTGATTGTATTTCTTTGGTGAATACTGGTTTTTGTTTGCAAAACAATGGCAAAAGGAACCCGATACCCAACGCGCACACGACGGCGGATAGGACACTGGCTGCTGCCCATGGTGGCAAAGCGGGAGGCACGGACTGGGCATGGATGCACGCCTCGCTGCAGGCCACATACGGTAGCTGTCTGACGGTGGCGCGACGCGTTGCTTGAGTTGCAGATGGTGGCTCACGGAGGCCTTGGCAAATCGACAGACTTGTCGTCATGCGCATCTCCTCTGTGGCGAAAATCGAGTAGCTCGAGGAGCGAGGCAGGGAGGGAGCACTGGCGGCTTTCGTTGTCGTCGTGTTGCTCAGGTGGTTGAGCGTCCTCGTTCTCCGGAGACTGGTTGTGGCTAGCGAGGGCGGCGAGGCTTTGACGAACGCGATCTGTTCGCGTCTCCGATGGTGGTGACCACCGCCGTGGTGTTGTTCACTATCGCGGCCTCGTCGTCATGATGCTCCGCCTTGTTACATGTTCCGTCCGGCGCGTTCGGCCCTTGAACCCGGCGATTGGTTCATTTGCTCTTGTGGGAGCTTTGTTCTTCATGGCGGCGGCTGGTCACTGTGGGGGAGATAGAGATGAAACCCTAGGGTTTCATCATATGCCTCCCACATGTCAGCCATTATACAATTTTTTAAAAAAAATAAAATAAAAAAAGGAAACCTGCCGGGCCGGGCCGGACATGGGCCGCTGAGCCATGTGGGCTTCTGCCTGTATTGGGAACACTGCTGTGTGTATATGGGCTTTAGTAGCTCATATTAATTGGGTTGGACAAATTTAGAAGGCACAAGGCCTATAATGGGCCATTTATTTAAGACATAAGGTCTTATTAATTTTATTTTGTATGGCCTATATTAAATTATTGGTGTAATTACCACTCTTAGATATATGGTCTAATTTGTTTTATATATGGCCTACAAAAATAAAATTAGTTTTTTTTAGACAGACGGTCTGAAATTGTTTTCTTTCTATCGACATATGGTTGAATAAAATAATATGAACTTATTTTAGACATATGGTCTAAATCATTATTTTTTTATTGGGTTTGCAACCTAACAATAAAAAATAGTGATTATAAGTCTAATGTTATTTTTAGAAAGAGATGGTCCTTTTAGACATATGGTCTAAACCAGATTTCTTCTATTGACATATGGTCTGTAACAGCCCGGGTAAAAATTTTGGATTTTTACCGGACTGTAAAATTCTATTTACCGTGATTTACTGTTGAATTAATCTTGGGTAATTAATTCAAGGTAAATCGGGAGTTGTTTTTCGAAACCGAGGGTTTTCCCGCGCTCGAGATTTTCCCGCGGATTTTTCGAAGCTAAGTTGGTATTTTTCGGGTTTCGGAATTTCTCGGAAAATCACACCGGAAAATAACTAAGGAGGTATCTGTTATTTTCTGGTCCGGATCGGATTCGCCCGTAATACGGACGAATCGTATTATTGGTATTCACAAGCTCAATAGTAATTTTCAGGTTTATAAAAAGGAAGCTGAGGAAGGAGAGCCGGGAGAGGAGAAGAGGAAGAAAAAAAGAAAGGAGAAAAAAAAGAGAGGAAAAAAGAAAAGAGAGAAAATAGGAAAAAAAGAAGAAGAAAAAGAAAAAAAAAGAAGAAGAATCAGGAAAAGAAAAAAAAAGAAATGGAAATAAAAAAAAGGGAGATCAGAAAATCAAAAAAAAGAGAGAAGAAAATTAGAAAAAAAATAAGAAAAGGAAATTCAGGAAAAGGAAGAAAAAACAAAAAAAAGAAGGAAAAAAAAAAGAAAATGGAGGTGAACAGTTTGTCACCCTCCCGCGCCTCCAACACTGTACACCGACTGGAGTTCCGGCCGTCGTCTCGAGTCACCGCCACAGCCATGGGACTCGCCTCGCCGTCGCCTATCTACCTCCGTCGCCCCCGTGACGTTCCGCCGCCTGACGCGCGCCGTGGAGCCTTTGACCCGCCGGAAGATCCGACGGATCTAGCTTCTCAGTGTCTTCCGTCTCCTGCCGGCGATGCAGCGCTGGTTTTCCGCCGCCCCCGCACCGCTCGTGCCGCCCCGTCGTCGTGCTGTGCTGCTCGCCTTCTCCCGTGCCTCGTCGCGACGCCGTCGTTGCAGAACCAAGGTGAGCAGACCCGAACCCGCGTTCGACTCGGATGCCTCTGGTCGGGTCGCGCCTTGTATATGGGCTTTGTGTGATCGGGCTGTGTGGTGTTGGGCCGGGTCGGGCTGTTGCCTTGGTCTGGGCCGATACTATTCAGCCCAGTCCTTTTTTTTTTAAAAAAACAATTTATATATATACATTATTTATTGATAATCTGATATGTAATTGTGGAAAAAAAATTTAATTATATAGTTATTTTGAGTAAATTACTGCCAATTTAACTCTGGTATTTTCATTAAAATATAAATATATTTACTTGGTTAAATAATTAAGTTTGGTTTTGGAAAACCATTTTTAATTGGAAAAAAATATGTTTACCTTGAGAATAATTTCTAGAAATTTAATATATGTATCATTTTCGTCTGAAAAATTATGATTTTGTTATCTGTATATAAATATGTATTTTGGAAATTAAAGTTAATTATATTTTGTGTTGGAAAATTAAATTGTATATATATTTAGAAAAGATAAATACTTTATAAATAATTTCTGAAAATTATAAATAGGTTGTTATTTTCTGGAAAAATTATGATGATTCATATTTTGGAAATTATAATTATTTAATGAAAATATTTTAAAAGAGTTTTAATTAAAGTATGGTACCGAAATTATATTCGGATATACGTACGGTAAAATATTTTCCGTAAAAGATAATAATATCGGATATGTAACCGGGATGGGTATATTTCGCAGTAGAGGCATCATAGTATACCGAATATGTGCATTTATGTGAGTACGTGTTGTTTTGCTGTATAGGTTTGGATATCGGGCAGTTTCCCGACGAGCCGGCGTCGGACCGGTCATAGTTTCCGAAGTTGAGTAATCGGCCAAGGTGAGGATGGATTTCCTTCAATATGTGCCTTATTACTCGGTTTTTATATTTTGATGATTATTGCATGGTTGGATGTTGTATTTGCTGTGTTCTGATTTGGGATGTCTATCCCGATGTCCTGTTTGGTTTTTGGGATGTTTTTCCAATGTCAGTTATTTTGGGACATTTGCCCTTGAGTCGTTTTGACACTAAATAAATGGGAATAATAATAAATCGTGACAAGGATGTCAATCCTTGGTTTTTGGATAGGGATGTCTATCCCGGTATCCTGGTTAGGGATGTCGATCCCTGTTATTTGATTTTAACGATGGTAATATAATTGTCGCGTGATAGGTAGTGGTACGACTCGATGGTTAGAAAACTGTTTCGTGGTGGCCATGACCTGGGTTACTTGATAAGCATGTCTATGCTTGGCATGTCTATGCTTGGCATGTCTATGCCTGGGATGTCTATCCCGTGATATATTTTTGGGATGTCTATCCCTGGGTTCGTATTTTTGGGATGTCGATCCCTAGATTTGGTCTGGCACCCGGAATGTGTTGATAACCAGGTTTGACCACTAGTTTATCCGTGACGGGGCCCGGTAAAGATAAAATTGGTAATTGGTTTTTATTTGAGTCTTTTGGTTGGGCTGTTTAGCCTGTGTTTTTGGACTTGAGTAATTTTTAGTGTGCATACTGATCGTCTTTCCATTGTCGTGAGCACTTCGGACTCACCCCTCACCTGCGGGCTTTCATCCCGTAGGATGAGTTGTTTCATTGTACAGGTTTGGTGCATTCTAGACAGGTTGCAGCGTTATCCCTTGGACGGGCTCGGATCCATAGTTTGCATCAGTGTCGCATACAGTGTATTGTGAGTTGTTAAGTCTTCCGCTGTGCATTGTTTTACTATTATTGGGCCATTGGGCCGTGTTGAGTTTTTATTGTTGTTTTTATTATGGGCTGTCGAGCCCAGATATCTGTTGTACACACTGTATGCTGGGCTTGGTTTGGTTGGGTTGTCACAGTTCCGGCACGTGTTTACTGTGTACGGTAAATACGGGTCGGGGCGTTTCATGGTCAAAGAAAATATAATAATAATAGACTTATTTTAGACATATGGTCTAAATTAATTTAATTTTGGATTTATGACCTAAGTAAAATTAAAATGTCTGTGTTAGACATATGGTCCAATTCAATTTTATTTTATGGGCTTATGGCCTTGAATAAAATAAAATTAGTTGAGACATGAGTCTTGTATTATTATATTTTTAGAAAAGATGGTCAACATGAAAATATTTTGTTTAGACACACGGTCTAAATGAATTTTATTTTTATATCTCATGACCTTAGTAAAATTTGTCTATGTTAGACATATGGTCTAATTAAATTTTATTCTATAGCATACGGCTTAGAATAAAATTATGAAGGGTTCCAATATTTTTCTTAATAGATCCAGAAAAAGAAGTTAGTCACATGGACTATTTCTTTTGACATAAATTTTGTGTTTATGTTTTATCACCAATAAAATACAATCCGAATATTTCTAGACCATTTTCTTTGTGAATTTGGCACGATAAATATTTACCCAACTGTTCAAGCATGAGTAATAAACGATTACCTGCTTTAATGTTAATTGGATTAACATTATGAACTAGTTGCTATTTAGTTTAGCATCACATGTTACTTAGTTTAACATTGTTGGGTTGTTCAACTTATAATCCACAAGGGATTATAAAAATGTGCTTGACAAATATGTTGTCTGGAGCATGATTAATGCTTAGCTGTGCTATTGGTTAAATTAATTTTCATTATGCATTCAACTTTAGGACGATGACTGGGAACATAGTGAACTTTCGACTCCGGGTTATACATGTGATTATTAACTTAGTCAATCGCAGCTTAGCATTATACATGTATGTATGTTGAACATTATACCTTATATGTGATCCCTATGTATTTTATTTGTTAAATATAATTACTGCTTCATAAGTTATTGTCGCATAGCTCAACAAAAGGTTGATGCTTAATGACGGTAATTATGAAATCTGGAATTTAGTATTCCAACATGTGCTGGTAGAGCAAAAGTGCTCTTGTGATCATCAATGTAGTCATGAAAGTTGAAGACAGATCAGTACGACAAACCATACAATGCAAAGTACTGTTGTAACAAAAGTGTTGCAATGATGACCAAATGGGTCATTCTCCAATGATGAAATTAGATAGTACGAATTGATACTTTACTTTGCATGAGTCAGCAAACTTTGCGTTTGCGTTAGTTTATTTTATGTGTAACTAAATATAATTCTTAGTGAATTATAGACTCAGTAGCCACACATTATATTGTATGGCGATGTGATACCTGATCAACGTTAAGTCTTACATGGAGATTAAACGTTTTGACATATAAGTGGCAACAATAAGGTGTTGCTTTAATACTCATAGCCTACAAGTTAGTCTTATGTAACATATGAGATGTGATCTTACAAGATGGATTAGTCTTGTGTAACATATGAGATGTGATCTTACATGATGGATGTCTTTTCTGACATGTCTTGGTTTTAGCAACCACGCATGCTTTCATGACAAATTATAAAATTGATTCTGGTTCAATTTTATATGACTTTAGTCTTATTACCGAATAATGCTAGAATTGGTCATATGGACCAACAGAGAATGCCAAAGTTAGCAAATAATGTTCGCTTCTTAGCATTATACAAGTAGAATTGTCTGCTTGTGAGTGTTATCTGTTAGAACTCATGCCTCCTTGTTTCATTTCAGGGTTTTGATATTGACAAACCAACCATGACTTAATTGATGACAATTCTTGGAGCAAAAAGAAATCAATCAAAGGGCAAAGAGCACAAGAATCGAAGTAACAAGAAGGAAGACTTAGGAACTCAAATTGTACAAAGGTTAAACACTCAATTCTTCTAAGACATTGGCTCAAAACAAAATCAATTTTACTTATGCATTCAATAGCATCCTTTCAATCATGAAATGCTTTTTAAGCAATGAACATCGATGTTCTGGTTCTAGACATCGACGTTCCTACCTTCAAACAATTTTCCAAAAACAGGCAGTGGCTCCGAACATTGATGTTGGAATCCTAAACATCGATGTTTTCATGACCGTTGCACTTGAAAAATGTTTTGCAACAGCAAAACATCGATGTCTAAATTTAGACATTGATGTTTCATCAATTGATGTCTTTAAAGTGATTTTGCCGAACCAAATGAACATCGATGTTCTTCAAGTAAACATCGATGTTCCCATGATCATCAGCTTTAAAATGATTTTGCCGAATCAAATGGACATCGATGTTCAGTGAGTAAACATCGATGTTCTAGTGACCGTTGGACTCAATAATTCATATTTACTTGCAAAACATCGATGTTTCCTTTTGTAAACATCAATGTTCTCATGACCGTTGGTCCAATAATTCAAATTTACTGGCCAAACGTCGATGCTCTAAGTTTAAACATCGATGTTGTGCCGTTTTGAGCAGACATCTTTTTCAACATCCCATGCCATTTTGTCTAAAGGTATTTTGGATTGATTCCTTAACGATCATACATTTTTTGAGACATATAAATAGAGGATTTACGTCTCTGTTTATAATCAATCAACTCTCTACGTTTTAAGCATTCATTGTCATACATACATTGCAATTTTTATGAGCCAATTTCCTTGAGAATTGAGAGTTGCCTTTATAGAGCTTTATTTGTTACTCATATCCACTCTTTGAGAGAGCTTTTTTTTGAGTGATTTTAAGTGTTGTCATACACCTTAAGGGAGGAATGTTCCCTTGAAGCAACTCATAGGAAGAGTGTCTTCTTTCCTTGAGAGAAGTCTTGAAGTGAGGTATCTTCAAGCAAGTACATAGAGTTTCGTGTGACTCGAGCTCTAGGTTTGTATACGGTTTGTTAAGCACCCAGAAGCTTAACCTAGATAGTGAAATCTTCGAGAGAGTCTCTCGGAGGACTGGATTAGCCACACAAGTAGTGTGTGTGAACCAGTATAAATTTTGGTGTGTCCTTATTCTTTAAATTCCGCATTTATTTCCTGCAAATTTTTGAATTTGTCCGAAAAACGCTATTCACCCCCCTCTAGCGTAGGGCACCTGTTCTAACAATTGGTAACGGAGCCATGAAGTTCGAACCGGTTTGCTGGAGGAAAACGAAGCGGGATGACACCGTGATTATCTTTAGGCTGCCACAAGGTCTCTGTGAGCAGAACTATGTTGGACTTGTACTGGTTCTTCAGATCTCTTAAGGTTCGTGAGAACTCTTGGGAGCTCCTAGTGATTCCTCTGCAGTTCCAAACCGGAAGGCGAGCTTTTGGCCAAGTGGGTGGTAAGCTAGTTGCCCGCAGAACGCTCTGAACAGTCATTGAAATTTGGTAATAGCTAACCTCATTCAGAGTCTGGCAAGAAGGCTCCAGCCTGAACTCCTGAAGTCTGTCAGAGATGAAGAACATGATGGAATTGGCCGTGCCATAGAAAGAAGCTCGCAGGGTACTTTGGTGATCCAGGAAGATTGTCTCCTCCATGGGTGTGACAAAGAACCGGGACGAGTAGAGCTCGTCAACGAAGACCAAACGAGGCATCCTCCCGAGCTCGTTTGGCAGTTCCTCTTGTTGCTCATTTATCAGGCTATAGGCTAACCGATTCCTTCTTGCTAAGGAGGCTCCCTCAACAAAGAAGACAGATGATGGAGCAGGCATTTTTGTCTTAATGTGGTTTGTGTATCTCTCATTCTCTGAATCGTATTTTTCTTAAAATGCTTTTGATTATTTACTAACCATTGCTTTGCCTTTTATAGAAATACGATTACCTATTTTTCAAAATCTAGACCCTACCTATTTTTCGATAAACGGTGAAGCAAACCTCTCTCCTCACAAAACTACAAATTGTTTACGCTCCTCGAGGCTCTTCTTTTTGAAAATCTTTACCACTATCTACATTATTACTCTTGTCACATTGCATGTCTTCGGGCTACAAACACTTGTGTTTTCTAGCTCACTTCTCACATGCATTATTACTTCACTCTGGCTATCTTGGCTCTTCAATAAAGGGATACCAATCCCAAAAAAAGTCGCTTTTGCTCATGTGGGGTATATGAACAAGTAGTTGCTGATTATTGTCATTAATTCGCTGTGCATTATGACGTCATTTTTTGGCGTACACAAATAATAAACATCATTTCATCAAGGAATATTTGATTTCTATTGTTACAAGAAATTCCTGATTTCACCATTTATATTCTTTTTGGTTACTAATAACAAGCTTGATTTTATTGGATCTTATATCATTCCTACCATTTATGTTTAATAACAAGCTTGATTAAGAAAAATGAACTACTTATTTATTTCTTCATAAAATATTACAATAGAAGCACTCTATGAAGTCACTTGCTTCTCCAGTTCCTTTACATGTTGGTGGACATTCTCAACCTGGGAGGAAAGTTCCATACAGGCCATCTCGATCTACATCACAGCAGAGCTGATCTTCTTCAGGGCTAAGTTCAGATGCCCCAGTGTCTGTAATGGTGTATTACTGTGAGCTATCCCTTTGCCCTTCGGATCATCAGTGTCTTTGGTGACCGGCTTCTTTTGACGCTTGCGAGATATGGCCGTGTCTTCCAAATGACCAGGGACATTCCTCCACTTGCGATGTTTCTTCGGCTTTTCCTTAACATCAGAATCACCAAAGAGAGGATCACCAAAAGTATAGCTTAACTCCTCTGAGTCAGAGGTAGTTCTCGTTCTTATTGGTGAATCCATGGTTTGAGATATGCCTTGCCAAGCATGAGGTTAGTATTTATAAGCAAAAAGTGATTACGGTATGGACATAAACAAGATTTCGTGTTGAAGAAAGTGGAATACTCGAGAAAGTTGCTGACATAAGCCGTGACGAGACTATCAAAATGCGTAAAGAAAGAGTCATTCTTCGGAAATTCGAAATGAACTAAGAATCCCTGACTCTACATTGATCTAGTTTGTGTATTTTTATTATCTTACCTTTACTGACATGAGTGTCGGAGTATTTTCTAAGTTGTTTTGCAGCTACCCTTCATTTAAGCCAAAAGATAGGGGGAACAAGAAAATCGAGACTGCAAAACATCGATGTTTCTTAACAAAACATTGATGTTTGGCCAATACAAACCTGGACCCGAGGCTATCAAACATCGATGTTGAGGATCAAACATCGATGTTGAGTGGACTTCAGCTCGTATCATTCCCAACCAGCAGCTTCAAACATCGATGTCTAAAAGCCTAACATCGATGCTGTCTCATGTGCATAATCAAGTCATTAACCGGCATGTTTAAACATCGATGTTTAGTCTCAAAACATCGATGTTCCGTAAGTATTGTTTCTTTCCAGTAGTTTTAAACATCGATGCTTACAGGTAAGACATCGATGTTCTGTCATTACATCTTAAAATTTTTTTAGTAGTTTGACACATCGATGTTCTCATCTTTCAAACGTCGATGTTGTCTCGATTGGCGGCAATTCAGATTCTGTCCAGAGGCTCAACAACATCGATGTTGCACCTATGAACATCGATGTTTAGCCCTCTTTTTCAAAAAAAAAATATAGCCGTTGGGGAGTCAAACATCGATGTCGTCAGTCTGAACATCGATGTTTGTCCGTTAACTTTCAAAATAAATAGCCGTTGGAGCCTGATTTCAGCACTCCAACAGCTCTATTTTGGGCTCCCCTATATAAATAATGCTTCCTTCTCACATTTTACACACTTCCTACTGTTCATTCATTTTATACTTACTCTCTAAATCATTCCCCTACTCATTTTTCTCAAGTATGGCAGGTGGGAGGAAATCTTCCAAGGGCAAATCTCTTGCTAAGGAGAGACCATCAAAGCAAAGAGGAGGCTCTTCATGCTCAGCTCCTTAATTTACAGTGGAAGGCACCTCAATTTGGTTCTCTACCAGAGTCGAACTCCATAAATTCATGTCTCTCTTCTCCAAGCGCTCAATTGCGTCTCCACGGTATCTTCCGGTGGATTACCCAAAGGAGAAGAACTACACGCAGCTTGAAGCCAATCTTCGAGCATCGGGATTATGGGAATTTGTGACTAATAGGGGCTGGCAATACAGTGCTAAATTCGTCCAGGCTTTCTACTCCACTCTCTGACGAGATGGTGACACCTTGTCCGCTAGTGTCAATGGAGTGTCTATCACCATGACATTGGAGGAATTTGGGATGGTTGCTGGCTTGCCCTTTCAGGGAGATGATATTGTATCATATGGAGGTGATCATTGGGCCACAACCCATGAACCACCATTTCTGAATGAGCTTGGCTTCACGATCCTTGTCCGTCACAAATCCAGGAGGCCAACCATTCATTCCATCAACCCAGAGTACCGAGTCATGTTCTACCTTCTCACCCGGGTCATCAAGCCAAGAGACGAAAATCACACCGTCTTATCCATTGAAGATGTGAAAGTACTACATGCCATCATCTACCATGCACCAATCAATTGGGCACGATTTGTGCTCATGCACATGTCGGAATATGCTTCCACATACACCGACCATCCATTGCCCTATCCTTCTTGGTCTTGGATATTTTATTACATGCAGGTGTTGATGCTCGGAAAGGCGCAAAGGGTTCCTCACACCAAAATATGGGCGATAAGTGACGCTACTTTCCGCACCGAAAAATTTGTGGAAGAACAACGGACCGACCAAACTTCCGAGCAAGCTCCAGGGACTGCCCAAGCAGAAAGTTCCTGTGCAGCCCCTTCTCGACGCTGAACCTCCAGAGTCACTCTTGAGTCCATCACTGACTCCATCTGCGGCCTTCAATTAAGCATGACAAGCATGAGCCGAGCAATAGAGAGGATTACACGGAAGTGCAAAGACAAGGCCACTCTCTTCGGTCTTACTTTTCCCGTGTAAATTACAATCCTCCACCATATCACACCACACTTCATGGCTACACTTTTGAAGATGAAGGTGATGATGATGATCAGGACTTCACTTCAATGGATGTTGAGGATGGTCAAGAAGTAGGTGATGGTGAAGAAGGAGCTAATGAAGAAGGAGAGGAAAACATCCCTACACAACAACCTGATGATGATGATGACAGTGATGGGAACTAAGACCCAACTTTCTAAGCTCTTATCTCTTGTTATGTTTCTGTCTTTTTAATTCAATAAAATGTTTACTATTGCCATTTCTTTTTTGCTAATGCCAAAAGGGGGAAGATAAGAAGAAGTATATGCACAAAGAAATAATATGCACCAAGTTAGGGGGAATCATAGTATGAAAAATATAGGGGGAATTAACCTCACTTATGAATTCATAAAACTTGGCACATACTAATCCCTCATTTTGAACTTATAAATTTGGCATATACTCCTATTTGTTTGTCATTATCAAAAAGGGAAAAATTGTTAGAACTCATGCCTCCTTGTCTCATTTCAGGATTTTAATATTGACAAACCAACCATGACTTAATTGATGACAACTCTTGGAGCAAAAAGAAATCAATCAAAGGGCAAAGAGCACAAGAATTGAAGTAACAAGAAGGAAGACTTAGGAACTCAAATTGTACAAGGGTTAAACACTCAATTCTTCTAAGACATTGGCTCAAAACAAAATCAATTTTACTCATGCATTCAATAGCATCCTTTCAATCAAGAAATGCTTTTTAAGTAATGAACATCGATGTTCTGGTTCTAGACATCGATGTTCCTGCCTTCAAATAATTTTCCAAAAATAGGCAGTGGCTCCGAACATCGATGTTGGAATCCTAAACATCGATGTTTTCGTGACCGTTGCACTTGAAAAATGTTTTGCATCAGCAAAACATCGATGTTCCATCAATTGATGTCTTTAAAATAATTTTGCCGAACCAAATGAAAATCGATGTTCTTCAAGTAAACATCGATGTTCCCATGATTATCAGCTTTAAAATAATTTTGCCGAATCAAATGGACATCGATGTTTAGTGAATAAACATCGATGTTCTAGTGACCGTTGGACTCAATAATTCATATTTACTTGCAAAACATCGATGTTCCCTTTTGTAAACGTCGATGTTCTCATGACCGTTGGTCCAATAATTCAAATTTACTGGCCAAACATCGATGTTCTAAGTTTAAACATCGATGTTGTGCCGTTTTGAGCAGACATCTTTTTCAACATCCCATGCTATTTTGTCTAAAGGTATTTTGGATTGATTCCATAACGATCATACATGTTTTGAGATATATAAATAGAGGATTTACATCTCTGTTTATAATCAATCAACTCTCTACATTTTAAGCATTCATTGTCATACATACATTGCAATTTTTATGAGCCAATTTCCTTGAGAATTGAGAGTTGCCTTTATAGAGCTTTATTTGTTACTCATATCCACTCTTTGAGAGAGCTTTTGTTTGAGTGATTTTAAGTGTTGTCATACACCTTAAGGGAGGATTGTTCCCTTGTAGCAACTCATAGGAAGAGTGTCTTCTTTCCTTGAGAGAAGTCTTGAAGTGAGGTATCTTCAAGCAAGTAAGTAGAGTTTCGTGTGACTCGAGCTCTAGGTTTGTATACGGTTTGTTAATCACCCGGAAACTTAACCTAGATAGTGAAATCTTCGAGAGAGTCTCTCGGAGGACTGGATTAGCCACACAAGTTGTGTGTGTGAACCAATATAAATTTTGGTGTGTCCTTATTCTTTCAATTCCGCATTTATTTCCTACAAATTTTTGAATTTGTCCGAAAGATGCTATTCACCCCCCTCTAGCGTAGGGCACCTGTTCTAACATTATCTAGCTGATTATTGACCATCCGGTAAAGTGATTCAAGCCAACTCTTCATTGTTATTTGTCCATCTGGACATCTGCGGGTCCATTCACGTTTGGACTAGGCAAAAGCATGTAATTCATCATTTTATTCATTATGCCCAATTACATCTATTTAATTTTCTATTTTTCAGGCATTAAGTTGTTTCTAATGCTATATGAGCTTAATAGGAAATTATCTAGATATGAAGATGCAAGATCTTCACGTTAATTGTGATCGTTTTGTCGATCCAATCAATTGGACATGTGATGAAAGGATATAGTGCATTGGTTGACTATTCCTAACAATCTATGACAAAATGTGTTATAGAGTGATATGATGGAATGCTTCTGTAACGGTTAAGTAAACGAGGGCGCAAACCTTATTGCCACATGGGTAATATTTAGTTGGTTGTTGCCTATATACTTAACAATATGCCTATATAGTCAGTTACAACTATTCTGCATGTGTTGTAGACTAGAATGCTACCCACCAAGTGTTTTAGTAACCTTGGAAGTTGTGCTACTTATAAACATTATTCCTCTCTACCTGGCAAGATGTGCCTTCAGAGGAAGACAAGTGTCTTATGAGATACTTACTAACCTCAAAGGTTATATGTTTATAAGTCAACAGAACAGTGGGAGTGTAACTGGTTTAAACCAACAGATGTTACATTCTTTGTGAATGAATTTCCTAAGAAGGGTGAGGTAGGTTAAGGCCTATCTTTATTTGAGGAAGAGGATTAAGACGTGCAAAGATTACTTCATTCGAGTGGGAGGAATTTTACAGATGATGAATTAGTTTCTCATCAATAAATTTCCTCATCATCAAGTCCGAATAAAAGTAATTTTGTTGTAATCTTGTTGTTCCAAGTGGGAGCGATAAAGATAGATCTTGTTCTAAGTGGGAGCGAGATTAACGTTTTTAATACGAGTGGGAGCCATGTTGATCCAAATGGGAACAACATACCTGAATCACATTTTAGTGTGATTCTCTTAAAATACTATTGTTGATGATTTGACATCAAAGCTAGTGGGTCTTTTATGACATTCCTACATATTGAGCCTAGAAGAGGCTGCTCCAAAATCCTTCTAAAGAAAAATGGACAAAGGAACTTGAAGAAAAGATGGAGTTAATGAGAGTCAATAAAGTTTGAGAACTGGTTGATCTCATTGAAATACACAATGCCATTGAGTTGAGAAATTTATGGATCAACTAATGGTGAAAAGGTACACTACAGAAAGAGATAGATTACAAAGAGTCGATCTCGATTTCTATGAGTTTTACCTATGTATGGATGTTTCTAGCTATTATTTCAAACTTAAATCTAGGATTGCGTCAAACGGATGTAATAATGCCTTTCTCAATGGAGATAGAATGAAACAGATTATGTTTCATTGAAGAGGACCACAAACATATAGTTTGTAGACTTTGAAGTCTATATTGGTCTTCTAATCCTCAAGGCATCTACCGAGTAAGTTTATAATTTACATATAGTATGTATATGATATACTTATAGCTAGAAATGATATGGAGTTTAATCAACAAGGTAAAGATCCTAGTTGTCATCTCAATCGAGATAAATGATATGGATAAAGATTGCATATAAACTTGAAATTAAGATTTTAAGATATTGTTTCAAGATATTATTGTATTTTTCATAAGAGAATTACACTAATAAAGCTTTGGAATAATACTATATGCATCAAAGTAATCCTATCTAAACTCATATCAATAAGTGCCATACTTTGAGAAATCGTGTGTCCTAAGACTCCTGATGAGAGTGATAAATAAGCCAAGTTCCATAACAGAGCGCAGTCGAAAATTTGTTGTACGCTGTGGTGTATGATAAACTAGATATTGGTTAAGAAAATGGCTTAACAGATAGATGTCAATCCGACCTAGGCATAGCACATTACAAGCAGTTAAAAAGGATCATGGGATGTCTAAAGAAGTCTGCTGATTATATCTTTGTCATCAAGTAAGGAAAAGTCCTTGCTGGTTGAATACACAAGACTTGATCATGGAAAAGATCTAGATGGTAGAAAAGTCTATATCTGGATATATATATTCTTACTAAATGATGGCGCCATATCATAAAATAGTAAGAAATTATCATGTGTATTCTTGACTGCGATTGATGCTAAAAGTGTAGCTCTCGCTTCAGCAGTGTAAAAGTTATTTGGTTGAACAAGTTTTTGGATTATATAATGGATAATGCATAGGAAACTGATCTAGTATTAGTCAACTATGACAGTGAGGTTGCAATTTTTATTGCCAGGAATAGTTAGTTTCACCAAATAAGTAGACATCCGATACAACTATGCAGATGGCATTGTTATATGCATGGTTGTGAATGTGAAGTATCTGTCTATAAGAGACAAGTGATCAGATGCACTATTTAAGCCTTTATCTTGAGATGTGTTTGTGGAACACATTAGGTATTAAAATTGTGTAGGCTTAAGTACTTCACTTTATGCTTATTATTTTCCTAAAGTTCACAACCTATGTTTAATGTTCATTCTATCAAATAAGTTGATTTGCATACATACATATGGATGAATGTTATGTACATTCTTCATTTATTTGTTTAAGAGTATGTCGAGTAGACACGAGGTTAGCCCTCTCACACGGGTAACCGCCTCCTTATCTTAGTGATAAGTGGAGATGAGACAGATTTTAAGCAAAATTATCAGATGGATAATTTGAGAGCTTGTGGCTTAAAATCATAAATGTCGACTATATAATGACATAAGGTCATTTTAATGGTGGAATACGTTCACCAAGTCTACTTAGTGGGCCAGATGTGAGTTCAAATTGATGTGTAGATCGAGGAACTCAGATTTGGACACATATGGTGTCTAAATATCATCTGTACAACATTCCACATAGGAAAAACATACGCTCCACGGGAAAGGAGAAAATGCTGTACCACATGTTTCATACCATGTGCGCGATTTGTCGACCAAACGGGTTTACATAAGTTCAATCTCTGCTTATTGTTGTGTGAGACCCAGAGCCTTTGTGGTGGCTCTATCGTGTACCCTCAGGACTCCGATCAGGTACCTGAGATTTAGTTTGATGTTTGCTATCTTAGTGTGTTGGCAAAGGACCATGGACACTGATTCGGTCTGGCAGGACATGTCTAGAAAAGCAAGTTAAGTTGAGTTAAGGGGATCGTGGGAAGAGGAAAATCATTGACCGAAATCACATTAGTTTGTATTCAGTAGTGCACCAATTATGACATACGGTTATAATTGTGAATACAATGTATCTTTAAAAGAGAGATCTTCGGCAGATTCCTAATGTGATTTATGATCTAGGGTACTTGCATACTTTTTGATCTACTTGCAGGTTTATTCTCGATGAGAGGCTATGTATTCCTAACAGATGTATAGCATTTAGCTCTCACAGTATGCTGGTCGCATGGTTCTACTTCCCTGTATGGATGTTTGCAGTTTCAGATGAGAATCTGTTTCTCATGATTGTGTTTATGAGCACTCCTATTATGTATGAGTGGGAGATGTTGGAAAATAGTGAGTCCATCCATAAGGGGTGCTCACTTAAGCTCAACTACGCCTAACTTGTACATTATATAAGCCACCACAAGGGGAGGCTGATACACTAAGTATTATTATACACATGCATTGTGTACATACACAGATAACTTGCATACTGCATTCTAGGATTTAGACCGTGGAAACTAGGAGGCTGATCCGACACACTGTGACGGTCTCTACCGACCAGTAATCCAAGCCGCGGCTCCCGATCCTGACAACGCTTTCGCTTCACTCTTACAGATAAGTGTTCTTATCTATTCTATGTATATGTACACGAATTCCTTCATCATTAACCACATAACTTTTATCCCACCTTCATTGACTAGTATATATATAAAAAAGAACCATATAGCTTTTATGGAGGGATGTTCAGGCAGAATTGACCCCGAGTTTGAGAATCCACACTATAAGCTAGACACTCTGCGAGTTAGTGGAATAGCATTTACTTCTCAAAATAATCAAGCTATAAGATAGCCTAGAATTCTTTTCAACAAACATATGCAAAACAGATTGCTATTCACAGTTCAAACTAAAAATGATAGCTCACTTACTGTGTGACTAAATCTAGAAGATTGCGGCAGCAGAGATCATGCAGATTGACAAAAGCGTCATCTTCATCAAGGTCATACAATTCCACCCACATGTCAACATGGGTAGCAGCAGGGATCTTTTGGTCTTCCAGAAAGGAACCTAGATCCAGGTAACATTCATCTTTTGAAATTTCTTTTAGTTTCTCTTTCGATTTTAGTTTAAAGTTTGTGGGTGAGGAGCTAAGTACTTCACACAGGCTATACAAATACAAATCATCTGCGGGGATAACTCAGTTGGGAGAGCGTCAGACTGAAGATCTGAAGGTAATTACTACATTTTGTTTAAAAAGTAATTTGTGGTAATCCAAACCGTGCTGTATTGGATTGTAATTTGTGGTGAGGCCCCTGATATTTTGCTAGTACATATATGACATTCGTCATTAATCTAGTTTTATGGGACTACTCATCAGGTGTGGAACAAAATTTTCATTTTTTATTTTATAGTTATTACCTGGTAAAATGCGTAATTCACAGCCCTATCAACCGCAGATTTTTATAGAAAGATGGATGGAAGATACCAATGTGTAATCACAAACAACTGATATTTTCCGAAACGATTCAAATATATTTTTTGTTGGGTCGAATGAGATCTTTTCTAATTCATTATATATATTTCTCTGGTGAATATAAAAGTCCACTGGGCCGATTAATTTTGGGATCTTTACCAGAGGATGGCCTCCTAAATTCTATATAGCGCCTAGCTATATTGGGCTCAAGCTTATGATGACACTCTAAATGCCTGCAAATTCTGTCTGAAGCTTTTTTTTTTGTAATTCGAACTTAATTTGTCACAAAATAACGAGCCTAATTAAGGCCCCATATAGTTTGCCTTTTAGGCTTTGGTCTAAGATTTTGCACAGCGGAGCCCATATGATATGACGGACAAGGTTATAGATCGAATCTTTCTTTCAAAGTCTTTGTAATCTTGATGAGGGGCATGAGCTTTGCAGCTGCAGCATTTTGAAGTTTGAACTACTGAGGGAGCTTCTTAAGAGTTCTAGTCTTTTATAGAATCTTAAGAGTAGCTTAGGAATCGCAAAATTTTTTCTATTGGAACAAAATGCTTCTCCTTATAAAAGCAGGTTCTCCAGGTGTAGGTACAGATTCAAAATTTTGAGCTTCTTATACTAGTTCGCGCAAGGGCTTTTGAACTAGAATTTATCTTTTATTCGATGAGAACCTATGATCAGTCAAAGTTGGGATTCTTTATAAAAGATGTAGCGGAATCAAATTACAATCCCAACAAAAGCAACCAGCCAGCTACGCAAGGATATTAATCTTCTTGCTTATTATAATTTAACTTTCCAGATTAAACCATTATAAAGCCATCAACAGAATCTTCAATCTGTGGTTCCTAGGAAATTCAAGCAACGTAGTAGTAGTCTGTCTGTCTTGGTATCATCATCGACATGTAGTGTCTGTTGTTTTAACCCAAAACTAAAACTACACCATAAAGCCACCCCGAAATTCTCCAGCCTTAACTAAATAACCCTGACATGATTCCAAGCTAATTTTCATGCCCTCCCTCTCGGGCACCAATCTAACCCTGAATTTCAAGCAATGCAGAAGTGTTGTATCCTCAAATCTTTCCGGGACTGAGCTTGGTTCCGGGTTTTGGTAGGTAAACATGTTCATCATGCTCCAAGGATTTAATTCAGGGTCGGTATCATATAAGAGGCAGAACCTGTTGCCACCTAGATGACCCAACGTTGCAAGTTTGATAGTGTGCCCGAAGTATTTACATGCAAAAGTCCAATCCACGAGATCGCTAGAATACGCTACTTGATTGCGCAAATCGTAAGCGAAGAGCTGTCCAGTTTCTCTATAAAACCAATAAAGAACATGGCCAACGCATATGGTTCGTCTAGTGGATGGATCAACTTCAGGGGGACAGGGTAGATTGGAATAGCACCTCCAGGATTTTCTCTCCACATCGTATCTTAGTAGTTTTGAACTCCTATCGAGGAAAAAAAGGTAACCATCCTCCGAATCACCTGCCGTCAGGGAGCAGTAGTATTCTTCCGGGCGGGGTGGGCCACGTGGTGGCTCCGGTAAGGGCTCCCAGGAATCCAGAACTGGGTCGTAAACCTCCGCCCACGGCTGCTCTCCTGCCCCAAGCACGTATAACTTTCCCCTAACGGCAACCACCGAACCAAAATATCCCCCCCCCCCGGAGCTAGCATGCGACTCCTACGTTTCCAGCCCTCTTCGGGACTGAACAAGTTAATTGCGAGCACAGTCCCGCCACCACCTAGACAATAGAGGTGATTGCCGAGCACGGCCCATCCTACTCTATTATCGAATTCTTTGTCGGCTTCGTCGCAGAAGGTGGGGCGCAAGCGCCGGCACAGTCCACTGTGGATGGTACGATGATGGCTGTGTTCGGGGCCGACCCAGTCCGGGGAGCGAGGACCGCACGTGATACCATAGTTGTCGGAGAGGTCGAAAGTATACCATTCCCTTCTTCTTTCAGGGCCACGCATAGAGAAGCAAACGGATCTAGGAGGGCGTTGATACATGGCTGTGGCTGAGCAGTGACTATATCTATCCTCTCTGCCCTTGTAATTAAACCACCCTATATGTTAGTTTATACCATGGAGGAGGCATGGTATTGTATTTATAAAAGAACAAAGGAATCCGTAGCCATCACGGACTAGGATTACTAATCCAAGTTTTACCAAATCCATTACTCAAAAGGAAAACATAACGGTTATATAAGATCCCGGCTAACCACGGTTTTGAGGGCGGAAGTGTTTTGGGGTTTTAGCGTGGAGACAATATTAGGTGGCGGTTTAGCGGCACCAAACTATAAACACTCCCAACTTCCTAATGTTATTTGAACTTTTTTTTTTTATAGAAAATGTTATTTGAACTTTATATACAGTATATGATTTTTTCGGGGGAAAAAATAGTTTAGGATGTGCATTTTTGTGGTTGTATTACTGTCTTATAATTTGGACCTTATAGTATTCAAGTCTAGTCTATACACAAATTTGGTATCTATCATTTTTTATACACTAGTTTTTGTCCATGATATAACAACATACATTAACAACATGTTGGTCCTACCATTGAAAAGCTTAGCGGTCCCAAGAGATTTCTAGCAGTGTATCTCGCCTCTGCAATTGCAGGTGAGTAACTGATGAACTTGCTACGATTGAAGTGCACGGGAATTACTTAATCAATCGTATTCTTATTCATTTCTTCGAAAATCAGGTTCAGCCATGAGCTATGGGTTGTGTAAAGCACCTTTTCTTTGGATTGGTAAGTCTTCTTCAACCATCCTTCCCTAGCAAGATCACAAGGGTGACGAAAGTATTGACAAGGAATAAAGTGGAGAGAAATCTGATTTTTCTTTTTGTGCTCTTTGGTTGCAAGATAACCCTGGTATGGGGAATGCAGTTTTAAATGAGAGAAATTAGCTTGAATACAATAGTCCTTATGGAACTAGGAGCCTGAATGCATAATATTTCGTAGTGATTTAAAATTCTTTCAGGCTAATCGATACCTCACTACTTATTTTCTGATGCATGGGTACTTGATTTAATTTAGGTTGGATCACTTGCGGTGTTTGTCATAAGACACCGAGGGATGATTGGAGGGGGCAAACAAGAGCTACAGCACATTGCTCGTGTGATATTTGCTCAATCTGGTATGATCTTCTGTTTTGTAGAAACAAAGTCTTTGAAATGAAAATTTTAATTCTGTATAGTTCAATATCAGTTAGGTGGCTTTCTGGGTGGGGCTGCTGTTTCTTGACTGGTTGGACCTGCATGGAAGTATGAGGCCATTTCCTATAATGGTCGACCAATTATCGTTGACAAAGCACCCATCAGGTTCCTCACTAATCGACGGAAGAGAAGCTAAAAGCATCAGTTGCGCTACCTGTCCGTGGCAAAGCTATTGCTGATCATGTAAATTGGAGAGCTTATGGTCTTGGCTTCAGACATATTTCTTACTGAATTGTACAAGAAGGATGAATAAATGTTTGCACTTTGCAATATTGTTTGGCTGTGGCATGGGACCAATTTATCCGTGTTTAGCTGTCATGTCATTTTTGTCACCACTGAAGGTTGTTCAGGATTTTATTGAAATAAGTTGTTCCTAGCTGGTTGAGTCTACAGAATTTTAACCGTGTTTAGGATTTTGCCCTCTCTCGGTACCCAACCAAAATTAAATTTGCGCACCATTTGCTTAATTCTGTAAAGAGATTTCCAGCACAATTAGGGTGCTTCAAAACTTTGTTCTATTGTGGGCATCCTCACTGTCATCAAGAAATAAATCTAGGTGTAGCTAGACTTGCAATTAAGTTACTTAAAGATGGTTGATGGGTTGTTGTGGGCATTTATTATGTTATGGCTTGTTATTCAAAATCACCTAGCTTCCCATTGGTCCATTTTAAACAACACGGATTTGCTCCCTAATCATTTGACAGCCGTTGATAAGCTTAAGATCCAACGGCTCTTCATTCTCTAACTCCCTTCTCCTCTGCACCATCCATTTTCTCTCTTCCCTTCCTCTTATAAAAAAGCAAAACTTCATCTCCTGTACGCATAAAGTTGGAAACCAATTCTTTCTTATTCAATTAAACCCAGAGATTGAGTTGGGTGCTGAGCTATAATTTTTGATTTGGCACCGTTCTTTTTGAGTTCCTCTAATCCATACATAATTAGGTTACAATTCTTATAACCCCCGTACTGGTAGATACTACAAAAGGAGAATTATGTATATATGGATTAGATAAACTCAAAAGTACGGTGGGAGATCTTTCTCAGAGATGCCCCCGAGGGTAGATGTCCAAGCTAGAACAGCAGTTATTCCGCTAAGTCCTCGGACTGGTTGCAAAAGATGATTATGCAAGCAGTAGCTATGTGAATCTCAAAGTTATGCAAGAAGTTTTCACGCTACTCGCTACCCATCACTGATGTAACGCCAAGGGAGCTCCCGATGGCAGTGCGGATGTGCAAAGATCAAAAAACAAGAGCACTCCAGACTTAAAAGGAGAGGCTGAAAAAGTAGAAGCAATCTATGGTGGCAAAAAAGATGGAATATTAAAGCGATTAGACAACAATTTGCTGGTCCATATGTGACGATCTAAGCTTTGCTCTGTCTTTGTTTGTTTCCTTTCCTTTTTCATTGTCATGCATGTATAATTTGTGGCCTCCCTCTACCTTCTACCCTTCCTTTCTTTTTTAAACTTTTATCTTTTTTCTTTTGTTGGTCTACAAATTTAGAAAATTATCAAGAATTTAAGTTACGTTCATCAGTTTCACTCTGCTTTTCTCTTTCTCTTCTCCCTAACAGTGTCCCTAATGCAACCAAGTAGATAATAAGCAAGTCATTAATCGTGTAGTTTCTGGTCGTAGTTTCGACCCAAAGATACGGTTTCTTGTATTAATTAATTGTATGTACGTTTAACAAGTTAATGCGCCCTTCAATTGTTGTCAGTGTGTTCCCTTATATTGCCGCGGCATATTAATTAACGGTGTGTTTGTGGGTAGCTTGGCACCTGCACGGTAAAAAAACTATATATATATTAGGGTTGAGCAAAAAAACCGTGCCGATACCGACCGAAAATTGACGGTATCAGCACGGAAATCGCAGGGTTTTAGCGTCACCCTCTCCGATTTTGCCGAGCCGATAAGACCGCCAACCCTTCTTGGCAGAAGCTCTCATATACCGTCGGCACACGGTACTGTCGATACCGACGATGAACCCAAACTCCAACAACAGCGACAAGCCCAATGAAATAAATCATAGCCAAAAAAACCTTAACTTAATGATACCCAAACCCAGATTAAAAAAAAACCCAACCCAACCTAGCCGGCTAATATAAAAACACAAACCCTAAAAAATCCCTATTTCCCTTCTCTCTTCTCTTCTATTCTCTTCTTCGCCTCTCGCTCGATTCTCTCTTTTCTCTCCACACACAGTCACAGACAAGCCCACCCAGCTACCGATTCGTCGCCGCTGGGTGAAACAACCCCCCACAAACTCTAATCAGCCACCGATTTCCTCTTCCCTTTCTTTGAATCGGCCTAAATTTGGTTAAAGTCCTAAACCCAAAGTCAGACACACACAAACCCTTTGCGTCGCACGTGACGGCGGCGACGGTGAAGCAACCTACCAAATCCCTCTTCCCCTCCATCGTATCGACATTACAAGTAATCCCCAAAGTCCCAAACCCAAAACCCCCAATTCTCGAAGTGTAACCCTAATTCCCCAAATCAATGTCAGAACCCTAATTGGCCAAATTCGCCCCCTTTTCTTGCAATTGATCACTCAGGTAAGTGTATTATTCAACTTTTAGTGTAATTACTTCATTTTTTGGTGCTCAATTGTTAGTGCTAACTGTTTGTGTCAAGTTTGTTTATGGTGGCTCAATTGTTAGTGCTAATTGTGTGTAATTGCTTGTTCTTGTAGATGGAGAATGTTCTTGGTAGTGAATCTGTCTTGGAAAGCTAAGCTGCATCTCCGGCGACAAATGTTCGTGATGTAGTGGGCATGGATGTTGATCTGCCTACGTTGCCAATGCCACCGCCTGCGTCAGGGTGAGTTACGTTTCTTTGATTTCAAATGTGTGAACTGTGAAGGTTTAGTTTAGTTATCTATCTTATGTGAAGGTTTAGTTTAGTTATCTTATGCTTGTTTCTGTTGTGCAGTACAAGAGAGCAAACAACCACTGGCACTGGTCGCAATGACAACACTCCGATTCAACAAAGTGGAGCACAAACTGCTACTGGTGAAGTTGGGAAGACGATGGCGCTATCTAGGAAGGAAAGGTCCCAGGCGTGGGAACATTTCAAAAAAATTGAGAGTCCCAGTGGCATGCGAATTGGGAAGTGCAAGAGATGTGGCCAAGAATTCAAAGTTGATCCCAAGAAGAATGGAACCTCGGGTATGTTAGCACATCTTAAAAAATATCTTCAGAATTATAGGTTAGAAGAGTATTCACAGACTGAATTGGTTCATGGGGAGGATGAGGAAGGAAAGAGTTGTCTGTCTGCATATAGGTTTGATCAGGATGCTTGTAGAAAAGCTTTGGCATGCATGATAATAGCTGATGTACTGCCTTTTAGGTTTGTAGAGGGTTATGGCTTTAGGAGGTTTATGTCTATTGCGTGTCCTAAGTTTAAGGTTCCTTCTACATGGACAGTTTCCAGGGACTGTTTACAATTCTATTTAGATGAAAAAAAACATCTAAAGGAATTTCTCAAGTCCAATTGTCAAAGAGTGTGTCTCACAACCGACATACGGACATCAGTCCAAAGAATCAATTATATGAGTTTGACTGTGCATTTCATTGACAATGATTGGCACTACTAGAAATCAGAGTTTTAGCGAAGGATTTTGTGAGGGATTTCACGCTAAATCCGTTTGTGAGGGCTTTTGCGACGGATTTCGGACCTCGTTAAAATGCTCCTAACAAACGGGTTTGCGAGGGATTTTGTGAGGGCTTTTTTTGCAACGGATTTTGCGAGGGATTCGCCCTCACAATTGGTGAGAAGCACACGTCCAATGCAATCTGGACCGCCACTAGTGCCCTCATAATTGCGAGGGTAAAATCCCTCGCAACAGTGACCCTCACTAATTCCCCCTATTAGCGAGAGAATAATCCCTCACTAACGAATCCTTCGCTAACTCCCTCCCTATTAGCGAGGGAATAATCCCTCACAAACGAATCCTCGCTAACTCCCTCGCTATTAGTGAGGGAATAATCCCTCACAAATTAAACCCTCATTAACTCCCTCGCCAAATAGTCCCTCAAAAACGGGATCCTCGCCAGTTCCCACACTATTAGCGAGGGATTATTCCCTCGCAAAAAGATCCAATGCAATTTCCTTCCCTGGTAGTGAAGGAAGAAAACCCTCACAAACTTATCCCCGCAAAATCCCTCACAAACATTGGAAATCCAAACCCATTCCCGCCAAAAAAATCCGCTACAAGTAGCAAGGGATAATTTTCCCTCACAGATATTGAGGGATAATCCCTCTCAAAATCCCTCACTAATATGGGTTGCTGAAAAAAAAATAAATTCAGAAATGAATCGCCCAAAATTAGGTCCAGCACACCATACATTCCATTCCAATAAAACATCCATTCCATAACATACCAATTGAACATTCATCCTAATGTACCAATAAAACATCCATTCCATTTGTGCTGAATACAATACAGTACAAAGAACACATTTCATAGTTCAAACTAATAGAGTCTAAGAAGTTCAAACAAGAAGTAAGAAATTCCATAAGCTAAAACAGATATTGTCTGATAAACTGCCTTACAAGAGTTAAAATTATGCTAACTTGTACTAGTTCTGCCTAATAGAAAAACTTGTAAATTTCCTACTGCAACCACCACGTGCAAGAATCCCACCCTATAGCTGCAGCAATCACAAAACCAACCCATCAGACAAGATAAAGCAAGAACACCCACAATTGGGTTTCTAATATGTGTATATAGTGGAATAAAAAAAAAGTTAATATCACTGTTGGATAACTAATTACATACAACTTTCTACCTAACCTATTTTCTATAGTTCTAAACTTGAACAACAAGTCTCAAACAACAATACCTAAAACATCAGCCAGTAGTAACAAGACAAGAAAAAATTAGCATGTCAATTGGAGAAGGGATGCATATTTCTCCCAGCTTACATGACATCACCAGATGCAAGAAATAAAAAAAATTCATTTCATTCATTGAAATTCAATAACACGTTTGGAGACACTTAAATTATTTTGCTGAAACTTTGCTTTCTGCACATACATACATGCACGATAACATCTATTAGTGGGTGTTGTATATTCTGGTGGCGAATGCACAACATAAAATGTCCAGCTGATGGAAGATGAAAGGGGGAGCATTGAACCTAAGTCTATATACAAATAATAAAATGATGTCTTGACATTATGCAAAACACAAATTCGGTTGCATGAAGCGACTTGGCAGCCAATATGACCTCCCCCAAATTTCCACCAATACCCTTTGAAAGCACACCAGATACACAAGGACACAAGCACACAGAGCTACGTAGTTGACATTGAAAAATCAGACCATTGGAAGAACACCAAAATTTTGAATAAATATTATAAGTTCCATCCAGCAATCAAGAATAACCCAGGTAGCAACATTTCATTTAATAATCAAAACAAGCAATTGAGAAAATCATTATTCCCACAAAGTTTCAAACCATTTGTAGTGTTTTTTGCAACATACCTTCTCAAGTCTCATCATCCTCACTAGTCTCATCTTCACTAGAAGACTCATCAGTGTCTTCTTCAACAACCTCCTTATCCTTACCTCCTGCATACAACAATGATTCATATGGTCAGAGAATGCAGTGAGCACCAACAGCCATGCATAAAACATTAAAGTTGGAAATTTTTGTATGCAAGTGATGTTTTTGGAGCAACAAGCTACGTACTGATCTCACTAGAAGAAAAAATTACTGATTCTATAAAGTTTATAATTCAAAGTGTACAAATAATGATAATTGACTTTAACCATAATTACCAACTCGTTGCTGAAAACTAGGTGGAATTTGTAGGCTTCTAATAAGTTCTTCCATTTTCATCAACCTTTCTTCCATCACTTCAGTCTTCTTCACTTGTTCTTCAAATTTCTTCTCCCAATATGAGCTTTTGGGAAGTGATCCACCAAAGGAACCATTCCCAACCAATCCTGCTGCACCTCCGAGACCAAAAACTCTTCCTTTCTTTTTCCCGCCAACAACATCCACCCACAAACTTAACTCATCAATACTAGATGTACCTGCTTCTCCATTAGAGTCTTGTGAAGACTGCATCTCAGACAACCTGGCCATAAATTGTGTCTAAGACAAAAAATTTAAGAGTCAGTCATATTAAACTTGCATGTATCCATTATAACTGCTAACTAAAGACAATCATGAGTTCTCAAACTTACATGAGTGGCATGCGCCCTCTCATTCACCCATTCTCGTGTCTTATCATCTTTGCCTTTTTTCTGTGTATGGGTGAACTAAAACGTGTTTGGATTTTTTTTCTGTTCTTTCACCTACAAATTGAATTTGAAATCATTTTTCAATATAACATAAGAAAGATTACCAATTGAGTAAAAAAGAAAAGAATATAGAAGTGTCCTACCAATCGATTTCTGTGAGTCAAATAGGTGATACTACCACCATAATGAAGTGGATATCCCTTACCCCCACAATCAGATGCCCGATTTGCTTTATTCTTTTTGTACATCTCCTTGTACTTTTTATCAGCCCATAATTTCTGCATCTTAGGCCATATAGATTCCCCAATCCATACAGGTTTGACACCTGACTTCCGCACGTGATAAAGCAAGCTGGACATATTCTTTGAGCCACGATGATCAAACACTTTACGGACTTGCTCGGCTTCTTCAGGGGCCCAAGAATAAAATGATTGAATTGCTAATTTATTGTTTCAGTACTCTTACTATTATTTTACTGCAGCAACCCATATTTCCATCTTCCTTGTGCATATATCTCTCTAATTTTCTTGACTAGCGTGCACATAGCTCTCAAGACTCATGAAAGTGAAGATTGCACAGGTTCAAATGTGATGCATGACTGTGTCAATCGTAGCCAAGACCACAATTACACAAGTCTTTCTCCACTTCAACTATAAATTTAAATAAACTTTGCATCTTTGTCTACTATAGTGAGGTGCAGCCAAGACCACAATTACACAAAATAAAAATGAACAATCTCTCTTGATTGGTGCTAAGCCTCTTTGCATAACTTTGCTATAAGATTCTCATAAGATTATTCATCAATGTAAATTTCAAAGGAAACTAGTTCACAAGACAAAGTTCAGAAATCCTGCATATTTTGGAGGTAAATGAATTATGAAGACACGTGTACCTCCATGTGTGTGGCAGCTCTACTTTGCGTACCAAAGCAAGTCAATGTCCATGAAATAGTATTTAGCCACAAGATCGGAGGTCCAACACTATGCAAATAAGAAAAAAAAAGAGACACATTAGTTCATATATAGGAGCAAAGAAGACAGGTTTATTTAGACATAGAAACAAACCCCAAAGTTGCTAAGTGATCCCATTTTTACTCTCTTACTAAGCAAGCATTCACTAATGTATATCTATATTTTGAAGTTCCAAGATTATGTATCCAACTAATCGGCACAGGCAGCTCTACTTTGCGTACCAAAGCAAGTAAGTTTCTCAGAACACCAAAGCAAAACGCAACATAATTGCCGGAATGGAAAGGAAGGAGAGAAAACAAACAGGAGAATAAGGGAAGGAAAGGGAAAGGGAAAGGGGAGAGACCTGTAAAATTCCGAAGCCTGATGCCGACAGTGGGGTGGAGAGAAGGCAGCAGCAACGGACTTGAGGATGAGAGGGTTCCTTAGTCGGGTAAGGGTTAGGAAGTAGAGTTTTTGGGAAAAAAGTTAAGTGTCTTTCTTTTTCTATTGTAAGCCGAACAGTAGAGTGAAAGGGTTTAGGATGGAAAGAAACGACAACGTTTACATCAAACCAATTTTCTTGGCGGACAAACCAAATTTTTTTTGCGGGAAATTTTTTTGCTAAAATTTAGCGAGGGCTTTCTTTTCCGTCACTATATCCCTCACTAAACTCTGAATTTTTAAAATTTTAATTCATTATTTGTTATTATTCCTTTTTTTTAATTACATATAGCTCTTGATTATTTTTATATTAATTATTTGTTGCTTCTATCGTAGATAAATTGACAAAATCATAGGTCCACTTTGTAAAAATTGGCCAAGTAATAGGCACACTGTGAGAAAATTGGCCAAGTAATAGGCTTACCGTGTGAAAGCTGGTTAAAGGATTGCCCAATCGTAATAGACCTACAGTAGAAAATTTGGCCGTGTAATAGGCCTGTTGCAAGGCAAATGGCTTAGTAGCCGGCCTACCGGTGAAAACTAACATATTGTCCCTAGAGATGGCATAGTCAAAGTTTGTAGAAATGATCATGTCAAACACCGTATGATACATTTCTCCCGTGCAAGTTGTCGTACATTTTAATTTACTTAATTTGATGTCTGCATCTTCTCAAGCAACGGATCCATGCCTTTTATGAATTTGTTAATTTTTTTCATGTTTTATTGCATAAGTATAGTCATGTTTATTTATAAATAAATCGAATAAGATGAACTATTGGTAATTATTTTGTGACTTTAAATTATTTATTCATCATAATTTTAAGACTTGTCATATTTTTATTATTTTATTCGGAATGATTTATGTTATTTGAGGTGTAGATTATATGATTAGCTTTTTATTACAAATTATTTTTTAAGAGGTATACACTTTTTTTAATTCATTAAAACAATTTCTCTCCTTTACAGAGAGTAGTTGATCTAACTAAATTTTTAATTCTTTTATGAAATTTGATATTCCTTAAGATTAATATTAACTATATATTTGTTAATTTTTCGTAATTTTTTGTTTTCCTATATTCTTATCAATAACTTAATTATAATTGTAAATTTTATAAAAAATTTATGCTAATCACTATTTCTTCACTTGATTTATTAATCCTTTATGTAGATTTAGACTTCACTATATAATTGTTTATCACTATTATTTTTACTTCAACAATAGAAAATTTGTAACATTCACTTCCTTTTCTAAACAATTTAAACCAATAATTTTTCTTTAACTTTTTTATAATTCATGATTTTTTTTCAAAATTATATATTCTGTTTTATTAAATAACTTGATTATTTATTATGTTTAATTTTAAGTAGTATTCTATTTTACTTTATAAAGCGGTTGAAAGGGTGTAAATCTTAGTGAGGGATTTGTACCCATCACAAGTTAGCGAGGGATTATGTTTCCCTCACAGTGTGACGGAAAAAGCCCTCATAAAACTTAGTCACTTTTCCGATATTAGTGAGGGATTCTGTCCCGTCACAACGTAGCGGGGGATGATTTTCCCCTCACAATAGTGACGGAAAAATCCCCCACAAATAGGAAGATTTTTTCAATATTAGTGAGGGGCTGTTACCCGTCACAAATTCGTGAGGGATTATTTTTCCCTCACAATAGTAACGAAAAAAGCCCTCGCAAAACTTGGCGGGTATGTGCTTTTTCCTTGCCGGGAATTTTTCGCCCATTCTTTGCGAGGGCTTTTTTTCCCTCACAACAGTGACGGAAAAATCCCTCACAAAACCTGGAACCTTTTCCAATATTAGTGAGGGATTGTTTCCCGTCACAACTTAGCGAGGGATTGTATGTCCCTCACAATAGTGACGGAAAAAATCCCTCACAAGCTTGGGAGATTTTTTCCAATATTAGTGAGGGATTGTTTTCTGTCTCAAATTAGCGAGGGATTATTTTCCCCTCACAATAGTGACGGAAAAATCCCTCGCAAATCTCGGCGGGTAGTGAATTTTTTGCCGGGAATTTTTCGTCCATTCTTTGCGAGGGTTTTTTTTTCCCTCACAAATAGCGACGGAAATATCCCTCACAAAAAAAGGTGGGTCTTTGGCGCGGGCAAACGTTGCGAGGGATTCATGAATCCCTCCCTAAAACCATCACTACAGTTTTGCGACAGAATAAATCCCTCACAACATCCGACACAACACCATTGCAAAGAAATCCCTCGCAAATGCCGTCGCAATTGTGAGGGGCAGAAATCCCTCACTAAAATCCCTTGCTAAAACGCAGATTTCTAGTAGTGTGGAAATTGAGGAAGTATGTCTTGAATTTGTGTCCAATAGCTAGTCATAAAGGGGAGAAGATAGCTGCAGGTGTAGAGAAATGTTTAGCTGAATGGGGAATAACTGGTGTTTTTACCATCACTGTTGATAATGCCTCTTCTAATGACGTGGCTGTTGGGAATTTGCAAATGAAAGTAGGAAAGTGGAAGCGTAGTGTCATGGGAAGTAAGTTTATTCACATGAGAAGTCTTGCACACATAGTGAATTTAATTGTGGGTGATAGTCTAAGATATACAGGGAAATCTGTGTATAGAATCCGTAGAGCTGTTAGGTATGTTAGGCAATCCCTTGCTAGGTGGCAAAAATTAAAGGATGCTGTAGAGGCTGATGGAAATCAGAGTATGGACTCTCTGTCTCTTAATGCTCCAACTCGTTGGAATTCAACATTTCTCATGTTGGATACAACGTGTAGGTTTGATGGAGCATTCGATAATCTGGCTTTTGATGATGAGAATTATAGGAAGGAGATGGAGCCAAGTGATAAGGGAATTGATGCTGAGTGGATAGGTTTACCAACTCAGGAAGATTGGGCTAATGCTAGGAGATTATGCAACTGTCTAGGTCATTTCTTTGATATCACAACATTTGTTTCTGGTACTAAATATGTCACTTGCAATGCATACTTTGAGGAAACTATTTCTCTCCTCGGAATGTTGCTTGATTGGATTGATGATGATGACTTGGAGATGAGCATAATGGCTCAGAATATGAAGACCAAGTTTGACAAGTATTGGGGTGACATAGACAAGTGTAACATGGTGCCATTCATTGCTTCAGTTTTGGATCCTAGGTATAAATTTGGGTTTGCACAGTTTTCCTTGAAGAGAGTGTATGGTGAAGTGGCAGGGACCAAAATGTGGGACAAAGTTGTTGCTGCTGTTTATGCCATGTTCAATGCCTATCAGGGCTCCACAATCCTCTAGTGACTTAACCGCAGGCTAGGCAGGAACATCATCATCAGCCACCACATCAGGAAATGTTGATGCAAGTGCAGAGGGTGATGGTGCTGCAACTGAGGGAAGCCAAGAAGGGAGAGGCAGAATAAGATCCATCAAGGAAGACTTGAAGAATGAATACAAGAGGATAAAGCACGGTGAAGATTCTGAAGCAAAATCAGAGCTGGACAGATATCTTGTAGAGCATGCTGAGCCAGATGTCAAGAAATTTGACTTTCTGCAATGGTGGAGGATAAATTCTCCAAGACTCCCTATTCTGTCAATGATGGCTCGTGAAGTTCTTGTTGTGCCAGTGTCGACTGTTGCATCTGAATCAGTCTTCAGCACTAGTGGTAGGGTTCTGGATCCATATAGGAGCTCATTGTCTGCAAAAATTGTCCAGTCCCTAATCTGTGCACAAGAATGGATCAGAGCAGGAATTGCAGACTACAAGGCTAAATTCGATGTTGAAGAATCTGCAGCAAATGTAGAGAAACTTAAGGAATGTATTATACCTCAAACTTCCATCTTCAATTTCTGTTTATGTTTATTACATTCTGTAACTTAAATTAATTGCATTGTTGTTTGTCTATTGCAAAAAATGAGGGACTTGTTGCTTCAAGATGCTGATTCTATTGAAATGTAAGATGCAATCAGACTTGCTTCAAGATTCTAACACTTCAGGATGTGCAAATAAAATGACAATTCTGAAGAGTGAAGTGTTAGAAGGTCCAGACTCCAGCCCTTAAAACCAAACTCCAGAATTATTTGTCTTTACTCTTTGCTCTCTGTAATGGAATTGTAATTGATAGTTTGTAATCGAATTTGATTTGTCATTTGTGCATTTTACTTCACAGACGATTGTAATCTTTAGTTGTGTTAGTTGTGGATGCTGAATTGCTGATGGATGATGGCTGATGTTGTATGTATGGCATTGTTTTATGGAAAATTTGTCTAAGTAATGAAGATTTCGTCACCATTGTTTTTAAAATTCGGCAATACCGCATACTGACCGTACCGAGGTCGGTATCAATTGGCATCATGGCGATAGGCATAAAGCACTTAACGAAGCGACATCGGTCGGAATATAAGGCTCTCGGAAAAATCATACCGATCCCTTATCGGCATTGTATGTGCCGTACCGACCGATTGCTCACCCCTAATATATATAGAGAGGTAAAATGTCTAGGTCCCAGAGCTATCTGGGGTTTTTTTGAACCTTCAGCTTTTGTACTAAGTTTGGTCATAGAGGGATGCTAGCCACCATTTGCCAATTGCCACGTAGTTATTTTTTCATTCACACTAAACCAATTACCTACTATTACAGTGGAGAGAGAGAAACTCAATAGGAGAGTATTGATTTAGTATTTATATTTTGGTAATCCACTAACTCTGGATTTTAAAAACTTATAAATAAATAATAACTACTGATTAAGAGTTAAGACAACTAAAATATCGGAAAATATATTGTTTGAAGGTAACATGATAATCGTGAAAAAAACGGCAAGTAATATATAAAAGTATTTAAGTGCTGCAAATGACCAAAAAAATGTTTATCGCACATATTTAAATAATTCAAGTTTTTGTAAAATAGAAATTTTAATTTTGGTATATAAAAATCATATATTTAGTAATATTTAACACGTCATAAGTTTTATATACTAAAATAAATTATTTTCTTTCCATCCATATTTTCCTCCTTTATTGTAGTTATTGTGTTCTCCAATTGTATACATTGTAACTATTAGATAAGACATTGTAATAAGAAGCATGTCCTCGGCCTCTAAGTTCCCTCCCCTGAACCCCAACCTTCCCCGATGATAGAGACCACCTGATCCCCCCGTTTCCCAATCCTTCCTGGCAATAACGCGACCTCTGATCGTTCAGTACTGGATGCCCTCGAACCACAAAATACTGATGTGATTGATGGAGAGACTGTGGCGTCCTTCCTTTGTTGAGACACTGATGCGAGACCGTTTCTCCTCTACCATTCCAAAGTCCTCGGTTGATCTCATTGCGGTCCACATGGTTCGTATGGATTTACTGGCCGGTGCATCCTCCGCTCGAAGGGCATGGATGTGTGTTGGTTTGGCATCCTTGTGGTCACTTTGGTTATTTCGCAATGCGGTAGTTTTGGAATAGAATGGCATGCCCGTGGAGCGTTTGTTTGACATGGTGGTGGTTCGTGCTCTTAGTTGGTTCAAGGTTGCACACCCAACCTTCCCTTATACCGGTGGGATGGTGCAATCTTCCTCAGAGACCTTTCGTGCCTGACATGGTGCAAAGCTCTTAACTTTGTAGTATACCTCTTAATTTCTACGGTTCATGTGCGTTTGTGCTGTGCAGTTTTTAAACTGTTTCTCTTTTTGTAGCTGTTTTTTGGCACTCTGATTATTTCAACTGTACATCACATGAGTTATGAATAAGAAATCACAAGATTAGTACCCAAAAAAAGGTAGGTTAAACCCCTCGTTTGAGTTGGATACGGAATACTATCGCCAACTTTGTGCCCCCTAGAGGGACTGTCTCATTCTGAAAGTATTGAGGATTGCAGCCTCAGCACAACGTCACTGCACCCTAGGACAGATTACACTGGTGATAGCAGGTAATTTGGGAATATGGTAGGATTACATTACTAGCGGCAACAGGTTGTAGTTAATCTAGGCTATGTGGTCCTTCAAGGTACGCGAGTTTATTTAGCCAGGGATGATCATAATTGTTAAATAGCTAGACAGTAGTGAAACTCAGACGACCTAGGTTTCTATCCACTTGAATCTTTTCTGTAGAAATCGAGATCATCATCTTTACTTTCTATATCTTTTATTTTATTATCACAAATTATTTTTACATCAAAACTTTTGTTTATTTATTTGTTACTTTTAGTCTAATTAATCGATTTCTAAAGACAATGTTATTTACGTGATTCTTGTTATACGACCTTGCTGTCATAGCGTATTGTTCACTTACAGTAAATTTTGATCATTAATATAATTATTTCTTCACCTAGCACTAGGGGAGAGCAAAAATCCCGAGCCGACACTACCGCCCCGATACCGACCGACGTCGAGTCGGTAGCGGTCGGAAAATAAGCCCTTTGAAGCGTGGTCGGCTCGGCTTTAAACTGCCCGTAGGCATGGCGGTATGAGGGGGTGTATGTGTCGGTTGGTATGTCGGTAGCCGACCCGACAGCGGTTGAACCCTCGTCCTTACCCTAGATATAAATACTAACTTATACTACACTTACCACCAATCCACCCATATTGTATTTCTATCTCGACACCAGCCACCCCTCCCTCCTCTCTCTCTCTCTCAACATGTAAATCCTAACCTAATCCCCCTCTTTCGAGTCCATCTTCTCTCCTCCCAGGCTTCCCATCTCTTTCTCAAAATCATCTCCGTCTGCCACCGCAAGCAAAGGAGCGAGCCATCATCGCCTCTTCAACCTCGTCGCCTTCCATCGTCTCGCCTCCCATCGCCTTCAATCGTCTCCTTAAACCAACCCCCAGAGGTGAGTTTGTTTCCTTTTTCTTTTCTCTGTCTTCGATTTCTTCTTCTCCATCCTCTCTCTGTCGATTTCTGTGAAGGAATAGAAAACACCCAATTCAAAACCCTAATTCTTCTAGTTCAATTTCTTCTTCTCCTTCTCTTGTATTCAGGTTAAAAGGCTTCATGTTTGCGATTTGAAAGGATTTGAAGGGAATCAAGGGATTAATTGGTGGTATTTGGGTTTAATTTGTGGGGTTTGGGTTTAATTGGTGGGATTTGGGTTTAATTTGTGGGATTTAAATTGCTGTGATTTTGCTTAATTTGTGCGATTTGGGTTTAATTGGTGGGATTTAAATTGCTGTGATTTTGCTTAATTTGTGCGATTTGGCTAATTGGTGCTTAATTAGTGAGATTTGGCTAATTGGTGCTTAATTAGTGTGATTTTGCTTTAATTGTTACCCATAATTTCATATTGATATAATCGGTATATGGATTTATGGCAATATTTAGCTTTTATTGTTGCTTAATTAGTGTTATTTGGCTTTTATTGTTATTGATAATTTCATATTGATATGATTTGTATATGGATTTATGGCAAAGATTTTTTTCGATTAAATTTTCTTGCTTTCAGTTCTTATTTTTTCTATGTATCTAGTCGGCTCGGTATTGTCGGTATGCCGACCGAACTGAGTCGGTAGTAGTCGGCATGGCCTATTTCTTAGCTCGGTACCTACCGATCGGTAGGAGCTCGGTAGGAGGGTGCCTCCTGTACCGTCGGTATGAGCAAAAATCGGCTCGGTATTCCCAAACCGAGCCGATTGCTCTCCCCTACCTAGCATGTTGTCCATGTCTGCCTCGAATTGGAGCATGGAAAGGCACGTCCATGTCCACGTCGTCCACGTTATCCATCGGGGATTTGGTTGAAAGACTCATGCTTCGTTGATAACTGTGGGCAATGGGATTGAAAGGTACTTGTGACACAACCAAGAATATTTTGGCCGGTAAGAAATGGCTCAATTTGAGCGCTCCATGATTAGTAACATTCAATTTGATTGACAAATATGCTAGGCATTTTGAAGAGGTTGCAAGGAGTTCGCGGATGCAGCAGGAGTAGTCATATAGTGGACAAAGGAAAAGAAGAAGGCCAACTATTGTTGGAGCCAGTGGAAGGTGAATTAGAGGTTATTATAAGATGAATGAAGGAAGAGAAAAAAAGGTTTCAGGCTGTTAGCTAGGCTAGTGGCTCTGATCCAATCAAATTCAGGTAGCAATACAATGCTTAGTAAGAATACATTTTGGGTCTAAGGCACCTTTAGGGTTGTAGTTTTGCGTTTGTAAGGTTTATATACTTCAAAATTTTAATTCCCCATTTATATACCTAAAGTTTTGAATTGTGTCTCAATCATGTGCTTGGGTATAGTTAGGCCGCTGGTGTGACACTTTCACCGGACAACATGGACACATGACAGTTGTTCTACAGTACTGCTACGTGGTTTTCAATTATGGAACCCATAGTTTCCAAAAGAGTAAATAGTTTTTTGGATTAAAGACTTGTTTCATCCCTGTGTTGGGCGCTAAAGTTGGAATTCATCCCTGTGTTGGACTTTGGCTTCTTTTCATCACTTTGTTTCCCCAGTTGGCCTACTTTGATCCCTCCCGCCGGAATCCGGTGGGAAATGCTGACATGGCAAGTTTTCCGGCGCCAAGTCAGCATATGTGGAATCCACTTGTCAGGTCGAACCAACAAATCAAACCGAATCAACCCGATCGGTTCGCCCATCCAAAAACCCAATTTGCAAATCCGATTTGTCCATTTTTTTCTTTTTTCTTAAAATTAATTTCTTTAAAACTTTCCATTGAATTAAAAATTTGTTCAAAAAAATAACTTATACTAATTAAACTATTACAATTAATTATTAAATTAATGTAAGTTATTACTTTATTTTTGAAATAATTTTTAATTTAATGAAATATTTTAAAGAAATTAAATCACTATAAGTTATTATTTAATTAGTATAAATTATTATTTCGTTTTTTAAATAATTTTTAATTTAATTAAAGGTTTTAAAGAAATTAAATTTTAAGAAAAAAGGAAAAAAGAATAAAAATAAGTCATTTGGGTAGGCGAACCGATTGGGTTGAACCGGGTTGATTTGGGTGGGCGAACCGATCGGGTCGAGTCGGTTCAATTTGTTGGTTCGACCTGGCATATGGATTCCACATATGTTGACATGGCAGCAGAAAACTTGCCACGTCAGCATTTTCCACGGGATTCCGGCGAGAGGGATAAAAGTAGGCCAACTAGGGGAAACAAAGGGATGAAAAGAAGCCAAAGTCTAACACAGGGACGAATTCCAACTTTAGCGCCCAACATAGGGATGAAACAAGTCTTTAATCCATAGTCTTTTCTATCCTTCGACTTTGTCGATTTCGCATTTGTTGTCCCTCTTCGTTCAATTTCACTCATTGTGTCCCTGAACTCACGTTTTACGGGGTCACTTTGTCCATTTTACCCTTGTAGCTTCATTGTGGTGATGCTGACACGTGGCGTAGGGCCTACAGGCTAACTTTTTTAAATCGTTTTTCTCTTTTCTTTTTCCCTCAAAAATTAATTTCTAAAAGCATTATTTGATTTATAAATTTCATCAAAAACTAAATATTATTTTTTAGATCTTATGAATTTTATCTTGTACGATTCATAGAAAGAAAAACACACGCGCCCACCCTCCCTCCCCCTGTCTATGCCGGCTGCCTTCACCGCCGCCACCACATGATGTGGCCATTCCTGCCCCCACTTGCTCAATCCATCGTGAACTCCACTTCTTACTACTCCTCCATGCCCAACTACTCAACCACCACCATCAAATCCCAAACCCTCCCCAATCCCCAAAACCTGCAATCGACCCACTACTTGCAGAGACCATAGATCTCCAAGTGGTTTTCAAATCCATTACCAGTCTTACCATCCACGCCCTGCTACTCTTCTTCGCTGGCGGCACACCAAGCTTGCTATAGTGTAGAGGATTTGTTGTATGTATCAGGGTTGACATCTAGGGAATCCATCATGCATGAAATCTGGGAAGACCCCTCATCGTCGCTGCCACTGCCCATGAAATCTTCTTTGTATATCTCTAGCTCGGGCATCGGGATCCTCAAAGAGCCATCCTCGTTCTCTCCTCCCTTTGAGCCTAGACACCTCACGACTCAAATACTGAGAAGAGGAAGGCGGAATATAAGGGAGCCGGCGACGGCTTGGTAAAGTGGCAGCGATGGGCTATGGTGGTGTGATTTTTCGATAGAAAGAGAGCAATTGTGGCAGCGACTGTGCAAGGGGACATGGCTTGTCCGACGACGACTTTTGCAGTGCGGCTGGTAGCGTTTCTCGAGTACGTGAGTGAACAGTTGAGTGTAGGTAGTGGATTTCGTTGTGGGTTGTGTCAGCTTCTGGACAGAGAAGCTTGAAGGGTGGTGGCAGCGTTTTCTTATGTTGTGTTGAGGAGATCCCTAGGTTATTTGTGAAATCAAAAGGATGAAAAATAAAATGTCGTCATTTTATTATCCCAAACCTCCCTCCCAAACATGTTTAGTGAGTAGGTCCACCATAAACAAATAATAAAAATAATTTATTTTGTTTAACAATTGTTTTAGAAATTAAATTTTGACAAAAAAGAGAGAATGAATTAAAAATCAGCAAAATGTGGGCCCCCACTTGACACGTGTCAGCACCGTAGTCGTTAACCGGCTGTAGAGGGTAAAAAGGACAACATGGCCCAGTAAACTGAGAGTTCAGGGACATCATGAGTGAAATTAAACGAAGAGGGACAACAAATGCGAAATCGATAAAGTGTAAGGACAGTTTCCAAAATCATTCGAAAATTCAGGTTCCACAATTAAAAAAACTGTCATACATGAACCCGGCCGGTCCAATCTGGTTTTGATAACCTTGGAGCATACATTCGATGAGCCTAACTAGAATGGTAGTTAATTTATATGTCAGCGATTAATATAAGATTTTGGCAAATTGAAAAACCATGAATTTTTTTTAGTGTCAAGAAAAACCATGACCATAATGTAAGGAGAATTTTTTTAGGCAAAGTTTAGAGCCACTAGCATTGTTTGGGCAAGAAAACATTAGTAGCAAGCAAATTATGAAACCAGCCTTGTTCTTAAAAAAAATAAAGATTGACAGTTTCTTATTTATTACTCTAATCCATAAACTGACGTGGTGCATGTAAAGAGGAGTCTGGTGTGAACAAAACATCTACACGATGACCCCATCCACAAAATCCCCATCATCAACCAAATAAGCCTGACATGATTCCAGGCCAATGTTCAAGCTCTGCTCCTCACCAAGGGTAGCCCTGAATTTCAAGCAATGTAGAAGTCTTGTATCATCCTTCTTCTCAGGTTTTCTTGTATCATCAGAGCCTGATCGTCGGAATGGACTATACCTACAGTTGTTGATAATGCTGAGGGGATTTTCTTGAGGCTTGGTATCAAATAACAGGCAAAACCTATTGCCCCCCAAATGACCCAAAGTTGCACGCAGAAAATTATACTTGAAGTTTCTACATGCAAAAGCCCAATCCACGACATTGCTATAGTAGCCAATTTGGTTGTCCACATCGTAAGCAAAAAGCTGTCCAGTTTCTCGATAAAACCAATAGACAACCTGACCAACAACTATTCCTCGTTTCGCATCTTCATCGTGATGGTAAGGGATATGGTCGGATAAATCGGAATAGCACTTCCAAGAATCGTTGGCCACATCGTATCTAAGGATCCAATCTGTGTCTGTTCTTGAAGTCATCATGAGGAAAAAGATATAACCATCCTCTGTATTAGCTGCCGTCAGGGAGCAGTAGGGTCGTAAACATCCACGGGGAGGATCAATCGGCAAACACCGCCAAGAATTGGGAACAGGATCGTAAACATCCAACCGCCGGCGGTTGTCGTCGGATGACTCTCTCCCAAGCTTGTACAACTTTCCCCAAACGACAACAACTGGTTCATCAGGAGGACTTATTGTACGACTCTTACGTTTCCAGCCTTCCTCAGCCCTGGCCAAATTAATTGCAAACAAATCTCCTTGAACTTGATCATAGTTTTTTATGCCTAGACCGTAGAGGTGATTGTCGAGCACGGCCCAATGGGGCTCTTGAAAATCTGCACTGTAGTCGTTGGAGAAGATAGGGAACGACAGTCTTGAATGTTACGATGAATGTGTTGGAAGGAGAAATTGTCTGGATTACCGCACTTTGAACCATATTCGTCAGAGAGGTGGTGTTGGAATAGTGTTGCTATTCTTTGAATCCTACATCGTGGAGTTTGAGCTTGGGAGGGTTTTGTTTTGCTATAAATAGAACTCCCCCTTGCCTTAGTAAGTCAACCCAAAAATTAGAGTATAATTGTATCCTAACAATTATACTAAATACTCTTCTTTTCTAGTGGTGCTCCGGAGACGTAGGCAAAATTGGCCGAACTCCGTTATCAATTTTTGAGTGTGTTCTTTCTTTATTATTCCGCCTTTAATTTCTGCATTTGTTTATTTGTTTAGTATTCAACATTGGTCGGCTGAGCCGCCTTATCTCTTTGTTGGCCGGCTAAGCCGCCTTATTTCTTTCTTGGCTGGCAAAGCTGCCTTGTTCTATTTGTTGGCCGGCTAAGCCGCCTTTGTCGGGTATAGGTTGTGAATTATAACACTGTGCAAGTGAGTCCTGTCTATGAGGCTGGGTTTTAAGTGAACCACTGTTCCTCCAGTCTTTCCTGGGGATTTATCTTGGAATGATAATTCTGTCTGAGGAGATAGGCTAGGCCATCTTTCCTGGGAATTATCGAATCAATTCTATTCACTAGTTTGTTGTAGTGGGGAAATTACCCGAGTTTTCCCAACAAGTGGTAGCGGAGCCGAAGGTTCGTCCTTTGGGCTATTTGAAATTGTTGAATACTATCTTTTGATTTTGTAATGGCGGAAGCAGGTTCAAAACAAGCTACATCAAGTACACAAATAGGAGAGATGGTTTCCACATCCAGATGGTCGAAGATCCCAGTATCTAGTTCGAAGCTTGCTGTGGAGATATTTGATGGTACCGGTCATTTTGGCGTGTGGCAGTGTGAGGTCCTTGACTCGCTATTCCAGCAGGGACTTGATGTTGCTATTGAAGAAGAGAAACCTGACGATATCAATGATAAGGAGTGGGCCGACGTAAACAAGTTGGCGTGCGGAACAATTTGATCGTGCTTGTCCAGGGAGCAGAAATACGCATTCAAAAATGAAGTTTCTGCACACAAACTGTGGAAGGCATTGGAAGACACTTTCCTGAAGAAGAGTGGTCAGAATAAGCTTCTGATGAAGAAGAGATTGTTCCGGTTCGAGTATCGATCAAGTTCTACGATGAATGAACACATCACTTTGTTTAAAAAGTTAGTAGTAGACCTGTTCAATTTGGATGTTATATTTGAAAACGAAGACTTGGCTTTGATGCTGTTATCTTCTCTTCCCGAAGAGTTCGAGCACTTGGAGACAACATTACTTCATGGGAAGGAGAATGTATCCTTAGAGGCTGTATGTTCGGCTTTGTACAGTCACGAGTTGAGACAGCAGGACAAAATGAAGAGCAAAGCAACTGCAGCAGATGAAGCTTTAGTGGCTAGAGGACGACAGCAAAGCCAGTCAAAGGGGAGAAGAGGAAGATCCAAGTCGAGAAGCAGAGTTGCCAAAGTTGAATGTGCCTTTTGTCATGAGAAAGGACATTGGAAGAAAGACTGTCCGAAGTTTAAAAAGAAGGGAAAGACTCCACAAGATGCAAATGTTGCAGAATGCAAGAGTGATGCAGAGTCAGAAGTCTCTTTGGTTGGTTCACCCTCAACATCACAAGCAGATGAGTGGATTTTGGATTCAGGTTGCACCTACCATATGTGTCCCATCCGAGAATGGTTCTTTGAGTTTGAAGAGCTCAATGGTGGGGTTGTTTATATGGGCAATGACAATCCATGTAAAACAGCCGGGATAGGTTCAATCAAGCTGAGGAATCATGATGGATCCACCAGAATTTTGAGAGATGTTCGATATGTTCCAGAGGTGAAGAAGAATCTCATCTCTTTGGGGGCTTTAGAATCAAAAGGCCTAGTTGTCACTATCAGAGATGGAATTCTTAAAGCAACGTCAGGAGCTTTGGTGATGTTAAAAGGAGTGAGGAAGAACAATCTGTATTACTACCAAGGTAGTACAGTAATTGGGGCAGTTGCAGCAGTAACTTCTGGAAGCAAGAAGGATGCAGAGGCAACGAAGCTGTGGCATATGCGTTTGGGACATGCTGGTGAAAAATTCTTGCAGATTCTTGCCAAGCAGGGATTGTTGAAAGGTACGAAGACTTGCAAATTGGAATTGTATGAGCATTGTGTTCTGGGAAAGCAACGAAGAGTGAAGTTTGGCACTGCTATCCATGATACCAAAGGGATTTTAGACTATGTGCATTCAGATGTGTGGGGACCTGCCAAGACTCTATCTCATGGAGGTAGACACTATTTTGTCACATTTGTTGATGATATTTCCAGAAGAGTGTGGGTGTTTACAATGAAGAAGAAGGATGAGGTGCTTGGGATTTTCCTTAAATGGAAAACTCAAGTTGAGAACCAGACAGGAAGAAAGATTAAAGTTCTCCGAACAGACAATGGTGGAGAATATACGAGTGATCCTTTCTTGAAGATATGCCAAGATTGTGGTATAGTTCGGCACTTCACAGTCAGAAAAACACCACAGTAGAACGGGGTGTCAGAGCGTATGAACAAGACATTGGTGGAGAAAGTTCGTTGTATGCTGTCTAATGCTGGGCTAGGCAGAAATTTTTGGGCTGAGGCTGTGACATATGCTCAACATCTTGTTAATCGGTTGCCACATTCTGCTTTAGGTGGTAAGACCCCTTTGGAGGTATGGTCTGGGAAACCTGCTACAGATTATGATTCTTTGCGTGTGTTTGGCTCCACTGCATACTATCATGTGAATGAATCAAAGTTAGATCCACGAGCAAAGAAGGCTCTATTTATGGGTCTTAATGCTGAAGTGAAGGGATACCGTCTTTGGTGTCTAGAGGCAAAGAAGACTACTATCAGTAGGGATGTTACCTTTGATGAATCTGCCATGTTGACTAAGGTAAATCCAGAAGAAGCTGGTGGTACTTCACAGCAGGTGGAGTGTGTATCAAAGCAGGTGGAGTTTGAGCCTACTATGGTGATCCCAGCTAAGAGCACCAATGGTGACTCTCCATTGATAGAGGAAGAGTCAGATAAAGAAGAGGTTCCTGCCCAAGAACCTATGCAGCAGTTCGAGTCAATTGCCACTAGTAGACCGAGACGAGAAAGAAGAAAACCAGAACGTCTCATTGAAACGGTGGCCTATGCACTTCCAGTCATCGATGATGTTCCTTCCACTTTTTTAGAAGTCATTCGGAGTTCTAAAAATAGCAATTAGAAAGAGGCAATGGAGGAGGAGATTAAATCTCTTCAGAAGAACAAGACATGGAAGCTGACACAACTACCGAAGGGAAAGAAGGCAATTGGATGCAAATGGGTATTTGCTAAGAAAGAAGGATTTCCTGACAAGAATAATGTTCGCTACAAGGCAAGATTGGTGGCTAAAGGTTATGCTCAGAAGGAGGGAATTGATTATAATGAGGTATTTTCTCCAGTGGTAAAGCATTCCTCTATTAGAATTCTATTGGCCTTGGTAGCACAGTTGAATTTGGAGCTAGCTCAACTTGATGTGAAGACTGCATTCTTACACGGTGACTTGAAGGAGGAAATCTATATGACTCAGCCCGATGGATACAAAGTTGCTGGTAAAGAAAATTGGGTGTGCAAACTAGACAAGTCGTTGTACGGTTTGAAGCAATCACCAAGACAGTGGTACAAACGATTTGACAAGTTTATGTTGGGCCAGAAGTACACAAGGAGCAAATACGACCATTGTGTGTATTTGAGAAGACTACAAGATGGGTCCTACATCTATCTACTCTTATACGTTGATGATATGTTGATAGCTGCAAAGAGCCAAGTTGAAATTGACAAGTTGAAGGCTCAGTTGAGTAGACAGTTCGAGATGAAGGATTTGGGAGAAGCCAAGAAGATTCTCGGCATGGAGATAAGCAGAGACAGAGTGGGAGGCAAGCTTTGGCTGACTCAAAAAGAGTATTTAAAGAAAGTACTACAACATTTTGGCATGAATGAAGGGTCAAAACCTGTAGGTACTCTGCTTGCTCCTCATTTGAAGCTTAGTAGCCAGTTATCTTCGCAGACAGATGAAGAACGAGAGTACATGGCAAAAGTCCCTTATGCCAATATAGTCGGAAGTTTGATGTATGCAATGGTGTGTACGAGACCGGATATTTCACAAGCTGTTAGTGTTGTAAGCAGATACATGCATGATCCTGGAAGAGGTCATTGGCAAGCTGTGAAATGGATTCTTCGGTATATCAAAGATACCGTAGACGTTGGCTTAATGTTTGAGCAGGATGAATCACTTGGTCAAGGAGTGGTTGGATATTGTGATTCTGACTATGCAGGAGATTTGGATAAGCGAAGATCGACGACGGGCTATTTGTTCACTTTAGCAAAAGCCCCTGTTAGTTTGAAGTCCACTTTACAGTCAACGGTGGCTTTGTCTACTACAGAGGCAGACTATATGGCTATTACAGAAGCTGTAAAGGAGGTGAGTTGGCTTCACGGGTTGCTAAAAGACTTGGGAGTTGGTCAGAAACAACTTGTAGTATATTCTGACAGTCAGAGTGCTATTCATTTGGCAAAGAATCAAGTCTTTCATGCACGGACGAAGCATATCGATGTTCGCTATCAGTTTATGAGGGAGATTCTCAAAGAAGAAGAGATACTTCTCCAAAAAGTTTTGACTTCGGAGAATCCTGCAGATATGTTGACCAAGGTGGTGACTAGGACCAAGTTTGAACATTGTTTAGACTTGGTCAATATCCTGCACTTTTGAGTTGGTGCCAGTTGGCACAAGTTGGAAGCACTATAAAGGCCGTTCTTTGTTTGGTTAAGAAGATTAGTACTTGGTGGGATTTGAATAGCAACAAGGTGGAGATTTGTTGGAATAGTGTTGCTATTCTTTGAATCCCACATCGTGGAGTTTGAGCTTGGGGGGGGATTTGTTTTGCTATAAATAGAACTCCCCCTTGCCTTAGTAAGTCATCCCAAAAATTAGAGTATAATTGTATCTTAACAGTTATACTAAATACTCTTCTTCTCCTAGTAAAAAGAGCAGACCCTTTTCTAGTGGTGCTCCAGAGACGTAGGCAAAATTGGCCGAACTCCGTTATCAATTTTTGAGTGTGTTCTTTCTTTATTATTCCGCCTTTAATTTCTGCATTTGTTTATTTGTTTAGTATTCAACATTGGCCGGCTAAGCCGCCTTATTTCTTTCTTGGCTGGCAAAGCTGCCATGTTCTATTTGTTGGCAGGCTAAGCCGCCTTTGTCGGGTATAGGTTGTGAATTATAACACTATGCAAGTGAGTCCTGTCTAGGAGGCTGGGTTTTAAGTGAACCACTGTTCCTCCAGTCTTTCCTGGGGATTTATCTTGGAATGATAATTCTGTCTAAGGAGATATGCTAGGCCATCTTTCCTGGGAATTATCAAATCAGTTCAATTCACTAGTTTGTTGTAGGGGGAAATACCCGAGTTTTCCCAACAGGTGGAAGGTATACCATTCTGTTCTCCCTTCAGGGCCGCGCTTTGGTTTCATAGAAAACCAAACTGATATAGGCCGACTTGGCGTGGTACTGGACTAGGGTTCTTTTCGCTTTCGAGAGCTCATATTTCTTTGATAAAATAGAAAAAACAGTACTATTCTTTACAAAACTATGATATTGTGTCTTTGTAAGGGCTTCTACGTTAATTTATATATGAAGAGCTGATACTGTATTAAGAGAAAAGAAGTCCCTAGAGAATAGAGATCACAGATAAAGAATACTGATCCAATGTCGGTTAGGTTTTGCATAATTGCAGTTTTACGCTATGCCTTGAATCCTCCATTACAAATATTCCGTTGGTTATCATACCATAGGTTTTCCGGGTTTTGGTAATTTATTTATTATGGTTAGGATTTCATTTAATTTATGGTTTTGGTTATCATACCATAGGTTTCGATTGGATATTTCCTTCGAAGGGGTGATAAGAAAATTCTTAATACCGTCTTAAACAGTGACTTTCGGAGAAATTTTCCCTCACAATTACTTTGATCAACGAATTCTATTATTAATTTTTGCAAGCACAAACAAAAAAAAAACTTTTTTTTTTTAACCGAAACAGAGAAAACTTCCATTAAAACCGAGCATCATGATACAAAATGTTAGCTAAACATGTAGCTGGAGCAAGAACCCAGTGAGGAGAGGACATTGCTTCCTACGTGCAGCTTTCGCAAGCCAATCTGCAGCCTGGTTTGCATCTCTAATACAGTGTGAAAAAATAAAATTTCCAGAGATGGTACATCTTCTGATGTCAGACACAATAGTTCTAAGGAACCAAGGAGTAGAACAATTTCCAACAAGAACATCATAAACCCCTTTAGAATCAGTCTCAATACATACCTCATGGAGGTTTCTAGCAATTGCTAGGAGGATTGCTTCTTTAACCGCCATAGCTTCCGCTAGAATGGCTGAGGTACTCCTGCAAACTCGTGTCTGTCCACCCAACAAAGTACCTGTAGCATCTCTTACGATCAAACCAATGCCAGAATCTTCCCCAGCACCAGTGAAGGATGCATCACAGTTAATCTTCAAAACCGAACCTAAAGGTGGTGTCCGTTTAGTAACTGGCTGTATAGCGCTTTGCTGTTCCAGTTCATCTACCACAAAAGGGGGTTTTGCTGCACCTGATTCACCCATTTGCCTTCTTACACTCGACAAAATACGTACTGGATTGGGCGTTGCAGTATTAAAAATAGCTTCATTTCTTGCTTTCCAGATATTCCAACTAATGATGGCCATTAGTTTGAGCACTCTTTCTTTATCCTCCCCATTGAGTTTGTTACACCAGGCAGTCCACCATTCCACCATCGATGAACAGGTTGCATAGTCAGGTCGAAAGCCGAGATCCGATCCAAACCAAACAGCTTGGGAATAGGGGCAGAAGAATAGCATATGTTCGATAGTTTCATCCTCTATTTTACAAATGGAGCAAACAGAATCAATTTCCAAACCCCTCCCTTTCAGATTTGCATTCACCACAAGCGCATTTCTACATATTCTCCAGACAAATTTTTGCACTTTTGGTGGAAATTGCAACTTCCATATATCCTTCCAGAGGACTGAAGTAGGCCTATTAGGAAAAGGTGACCTGTTTTCCATGAGCATCCTGTACTCTGATCGAACTGTGTAAGAGCCAGATTGATGATACCTCCAAATAAGTATATCTGACTCCCCAGGTGATGGGTTAATAAGATTGATTGCATTCATTTCATCGACAGTAAAAAGAGTACGCAATAAATCTTGGTTCCATCCGGTACCCTCCTGATTTAACAGTGTTGAAACTGATCTCATTATCATCTCATCAGGACAAGCAGATAATATATTGGGGGGTTCTCGTGGTAGCCATTTATGTTGCCAAATCATCACCCTCCGTCCATCCCCACATCCCATCTCATTCCTTGTTCAAAGATTGCTCTTCCTTCCAATAAACTAGCCCATAACCATGAAGCTCTACAGCCTTTCTTTGCTGACCAAAAGTCCCCTCTTGGAAAATATTTTCCTTTTAGTACTTGGCCCCATAAGGAATCCGGATTTGAAATCAACCTCCAACATTGTCTTGTGATTAAGGCTATATTGAACATCTCCAGATTGCGAAAACCCAGTCCACCTTCATCTTTCGGGGCTGCCACTTTGTCCCAGCTCAGCCAATGAATCTTGCCACATTCTTTGTCTTGTGACCAGAAGAAATTTGCCAATATGCTGTTGAATTTTGTAATTGTAGTTTTTGGAAGTTTGAATAAAGCCATGAAGTATGTTGGAATGGCTTGTAAGACTGACTTAATCATCACTTCTCTTCCAGCTTGTAAAAGCAAGTTTTTCTTCCACGAGTCAATCTTCTGACACAGCCTCTCTTCAATGAATCTCAATGCCTAAATTTTGGAACGCCCCCAAATCATTGGCCCCCAAATAGCTGCAGTTTTCTTGTATTTTTTGAATGCCCAACAGGTTGCCAATATTCTCCTTTAGCCTAATAGGGGTGTTGACACTAAAGAATAGGCTTGATTTGGATTTGTTTACAACTTGAGCTGATGCTTGGCTATAGATCTCAATTAGCTTCCAAATCTCCCCTGCTTCATGTTCACTTGCCTCGCCAAAAATCAGTGTGTCATCTGCATAAAAAATATGGGTGAGGGTCGGACAACATCTGTTTATTCTGTAGCCTCAGATGCTTCCATCTTCCAATGCAGATCTGAGCAAGTAACCTATAGCCTCCGATGCCAATATAAACAGGTAGGGGGATAGAGGATCCCCCTGCCTTAATCCTCTACTGGGTTGAAAAGAAAATGAAGGCTCCCCATTAATCAGAATTTGGTATGATACTGTGGACACATATTGTAACATGAGATGGAACCACTGAGAGGAAAAACCCAGCGCCAATAACATGGATTCTAAGAAAGTCCATTCGAGCTTATCATAAGCTTTGGATATATCTAACTTGAGCACCATACTCTTCTTATTGCTCTTCTTGCAACACCTCAAGGAGTGGAAAGCCTCGTGCGCAATGCAGATGTTATCTTGGATGCATCTATCCGGCACAAAAGCTGTCTGTGTATGTTTAACAATGAGAGCGAGAAAAGGTTTCATTCTATTTACACATACCTTGGAGAGGATTTTGTATAGGTAGTTACATAAACCGATAGGTCGATACTGATCAATCCTCTCTGGGGTAGTAACCTTTGGGATCAAGCATATGAATGTTTTGTTTAACTCCCGTAGGATGAAACCCGAATCAAAGAACCCCCTAACTGCTGCAACAATATCATCCTTCAGTAGGTGCCAGAATCTCTGGAAGAATAGGACTTGAAATCCATCAGGTCTCGGTGCCTTCATCGTCCCCATGGAGTACGTGGCCAACTTCACTTCATCTTCAGTCACAGGTAGCACCAAGCTGAGGTTCATCTCGTCATTAACCAGCTTCGGGATCTTGGAGCTGAGATCCTCCGGCCATACCGGAAAGGAAGAGGTGTACTGCCTTTTAAAAAAGGTTGTTATTTCGTCAGCGATATCCTCCTCAGAGTCCAGCCAAACCCCATCAGCATTTAAAAGCCTGCTCAATTTGTTTCGCTGTCTTCTCTGGATTGTAGATGCATGGAAGAATGCAGTGTTACGATCACCATAGGAGAGCCATTTAACTCTAGACCGTTGTTGCCAGAACATCTCTTCCCTTTTCCAAGCCTCATCAAGATTTTCAACCAATTACATTTCCTTTTCTCGTAATTCCTCAGAGTAGGGAAGTTCATGTAAAGCATTTAGCTCCTTGGTCAACTCGTCTCTTTGTCTTCTTGCATTCCGCTGTCTTCTCCAAAACCAGAGCTTAAGAAATCTCCTTGAGGTGCAAAGTTTGCAAGCCATCTTAAACTGAAGGGACCCCTCTATATTACTATTCCAAGCATTGGACACCAAAACACCACATTGTTGATCTTCCAACCAGACTCGTTCGAACCTGAAAATCTTCCTCAGTTTCTTTTTCGATTCCTCCAGTAGTAGCACCAGGGGTCTGTGATCAGAACCCACCAGTAACTCATGAATTATATTTGCAGAAGGAAACTGCATCCGCCATGCAACATTACCCACTCCTCGGTCTATTCTGGACACAACAGAGTCCACTCATGTTCGGCGGTTTGACCAAGTGTAGGAGCTACCCTTGAAGCCTAAATCCATCAGCTCCATATCCCTTAGAAAATCAGTAAAGTCACGAAGTTGGGATAGTCTGATCTCTCTTCCCCCTACCTTCTCCTTCTCTGCGAAAACTGCATCGAAATCACCTAGAAGAAGCCAACTTTCACCATTGTTGGGCTTGAGAGAGCTCAAAACTTGCCAAAATTCCAACCTTTGCTGCCTAACAGGAGGCACATAAACCAAAGTAAGAAACCATGGTTCATTATTATTACCGATACATACTTTAAGATGAAAATAATTACTACATCTATCAAGAACTGAAACATGTAAATCTTACTTCCACCAGAGCGCCAAACCTCCGCCAATCCCAATTCTGTCAACATATTCACCATAAGAAAATCTACCAACTCTTCTCAATCGCTCCAGGTACCTTGTCGGCTGCTTAGTTTCCATGATGAAAACTAAAGATGGGCAGTATTTTCGTTGGAGTTCTTGAAGAACTCTTACTGTCAGGGGTTGCCCTGCACCCTGACAGTTCCACACTAAGGTCGTCATGGCGCCTGCTGTGGCATTTGGTCGGCCACGGACGCCTTCAGAGCAGTAGACTTGACATCACCATCCTTACAGATCCTAATCGGAATTGAAATAATACGGCTTTCTTCCGAGTCCCCCATGATCTCGGCCGAGGTGCTAGCAGAACTTCTTGTACATCTTTTCCACCCTTTAGCAGGTGGTGGTTCTAGAATCGGAACAGTTCTCTTCTCCAAATTGTACTCCAGAAGTCTGTCTTCACAAAATGCAAGCTCTTGAGAGCTCAAGGGGGCTTCAACTTCCGGCTCTATTGGGTCAACATAATACCCCAAACTGAGGGCCAGATCTCTATCCACATTTCCACAGGCAACTATGGGGTCAAACCCGAGAGAGTCATAACTTTGCGCTTCATTTGCAGACTTGGTGTTATGGTTTTGTGTGGGTGCCGGAGCAGAAGCCTCCTTTGCTGGCTCAATGATGGGTTCTTTGATGACCAAAGCCGTGCTTTTTGCTTGCCACACTTTCTTCCCTTTCTCTTTTTTCTCTGCTTTCTCCATTCTCTTTCTTTTTGACCCAGTAGGCGACATCTTCTTGGGAGACTCCTCCTTTGGTAACTCACCGTACTGATCATCCAATGGAATTTCCGCCTTCATCCAAGGTCCAAAACCTTTCTCCGGAATGTCAAATACAGGAAGTTTGTCATTTGCTCCTTTTGAAGGACAGCGCTGCATCTGATGACCTATCCTTCCACAAAACCAACAAAGTTCTGGCAGATTTTCATACTGAAATCTCACCCAAGACTTTTCACTACCATCAGTAACATTTTGGAAGCCAGTTAACAGCGGCCTATCAACCCAAATACCAACTTTAATTCTTGTAAAGCTGCGTGGGTTGACTACATTCTTCAAAGAAATATTTGTCTCAATTAGCCCAGCAAAAGCATTACCGATGACCTTAGCACTCTCCACGTTCATCTGCTCAAGGGGAAGGCCATGCACCTGAATCCACATACTGGACTTACCCAGATCTACTTGATCCTAGGACATATTTGGCAGCCACTCCTTGACAACATTATGTTGGTTTGCAACAAACCAAGGTGCTCCGTTCGCCACCCTCCTCTTGTCATCTTCACTGGCAAACTGAAACACATAATGGTTAAAACCCTTACCTTGAACTTCAAAGTCTTCCTCACATTTCCACAGCTTTGCCATACTAGATTTCACAAAACCCGGCCCAAAGAATCTGTCTGATACAATGCGCCCAAGTAGGACCTTCTTTGAAATTTGAGAGATCGTGAGGCTGGTGCCATCTATAGCCCCTTCATCCTCTGGTTTTGTTACTTTGAGAGCCAACTCCAAGTTTGCCATGCCAGAATCCAAGCACTAAAAGCAAGGAAGAGATTCAAGACTCAGATCTGGTTTGAAACTTGAAAAACAGGGGGTATTCTCTCTCAAGGAGTTATGTATATGCAAATTCCTTCTGAGTTTTTATTTATAGTAATTGTGCATTTTCGAGCTGTTTCTTCTTTTTCTTTAATGGTGGAAAGGGGTGGGCTAGCACACACTCTCCTACTTTGTTTTTTATTTAAACTATACTTACTTCTCATGTTAATACTTAACACTAGCTTCTTCTTGCATTTTGTACGATGACATACAAGAAAACAAAACATAAAGCTAGTTAATGAGATTTTATTTCATTCAGAACGGAAGGCCCCGTGTTCCTAAGGCTTTTTCAATCTCTTTTTAAGGAAGAATAAACACTTTTCTAGTTGGGTAAGCTATAGTTAATAAATCAGATATTTACCTAAGATGTATTGACTTTTATGGTTTTGATTCTATGTTTCAAGGCCAGCAAAATAAGGAGATAAAAAGACATTAGGGTTGTCTAGGGTGTGTGAATTGGGAGGTTCTCCGATGCTTAAGTCAGAATTGGATTCTCTTGGACTCTCTTTAGTAAGTAATAAGATAGAGAAGATTAATTAATTATGTTGTGTGTATCTTTAACCAGGTTAGGGGTGGCTATTTATAGAAGTTTTAGTCTACCCCTTTTGTTTTTGATGTGGACCATGGCCTCTTGGTTTTAGATGTGGACCTTAGTGATGCAAATCACCTAGGCAAGCTTAGAGACTGGAAGAATAATGCACGTCAAGGCGACAATGGAGGAAGCAATAACGACAAGTAAGGAACTTGGATGTATTCTAACAAGCTCAAAGTTCATCATCACAAGCTCACTTTTAAAATCATGTCCAAGATTCGTTCTCACAAGAAATTCAAGAAGAGATGGAGAATAATCTTGGAGAAGACTGGGGCCCACAATGACAATCTAGCTGGAGAAAGTAGGGCCCACGTCGACATCAATTATTTTTATTATTTTAGTTTAGCCGAATTTTATTATTTATGGATTATAATTTCGGCTTGGTGTTATTTATTATTTGGGTCATTAATTGTTAGGCTTTAGTTATTTAAGTTGGGTTTATTTTTATTTATAAAGCCTAGTCCATTAGGGAATTGGAATTATAAATCCAATCCACTTTGGAGTTAGGGTTACTGTTCACGTGAATAGTACCCGCGTGAATAGTAACATAAAGTCGTTTTATTTTGTTTTATTATTTTAGTTACAAGTCCAAGTCCATTAGGGTTTAGAATTAAACTGGTATAAATAAGACCCTTGGGGTTCATATTTTAGGGGGGGATGATGAATAATGTTTATTGATAGCTATTTTGCTAATAAAGTTGGAGGTTCTCTTAAACCTTGTTTTGCAAGTTAGATGGATTTCTCTCTTGTTTATTTTAGGGATTGTGTTTACTTATCAAGTAATTGAATTGTTTGTGGCGTTTACAAGATTCCTTGTGTTTATTACTCTATTGTTGCTTAACGCCTTTGTTGTGTTTTGAGGTGATAGAGGTAATCACTAAAGCTTTTGGTTGAATTGATTTCTGATCTTGGTGACTCGATTGAATCGGAGGTGCTATCTAGCTTTGTTCTGGTAGTGTTGCCGTATCATCTTGGTAGCGGAGCCTAGGTATCAATTTCAACTACGTATCCCTTTATTTTCTGCAATTTAGTTAATTGTTCTTGAGTTTCTTTTCTGTTGCCGAAATATACAAAAAAAAAGATTTTCGTTTTGTTTTTCTTTTATTACTGTTCTAGTCGATTTCAATTACCATAATATATATATAAAAAATGGAGTTGCTGCGATTTCTGTTGTGAAGTCGATTTGGTGGAGAAATTGAATTTCTTGGTTGATTGTTTTTTCTATTGATTGTTGGAATCGATTTGGTGGCAGCAATTAGTTAAAAAAAAAAGGTGAAATCGACTTGGTGATTGAAGGATTTCGGCAAGTATTGATTTGAATTGGAGGTATTTGCTTGATTGGGATACTTTCCGCGAGGAGTTAGGGTATCTAGTTGGGTAACTTTCTTTGATTCTGCTTATTTGTTGTGTTTTTCTTTCAGCTTTTCTAATTGAGCAATCTTTGTTTCATATTGTTCGATTACTGCAATATTCATCACATACAAGTTTCTTGTTCTTTGTGTGTGACTATCTATCATTCTTGAAGTTAATTTTGCCTCTAGAGTTGAATTGTCTATTTTCTTGATAGGAAATCTTTGATTCTTCTTGAAGTGTTGCAGGTCTGTTTATTATTTGATTAAGTGTTACTGATCCCAAAGAATAAACACAGTGAGGAATTCAAGAGAGATAAAAGGCGAGTGTTATATATATTGCCATTGAGTGTAAACACGGGAGAACACAAAAGGAGTGTTAACACGTGAGAGAGTGGTGAGGAATTATTTTCTACTAACATTTTCTTGCAAGTTAACATCATGGAATATTCGAGATACGATAGAGGAGCCTATGGAGGTCGATATGTTGATCGAACTGATATGTATACTAGAGACATCAAGATGAAGATTCCCTCTTTTCAAGGCAAAAATGATCCAGAAGCTTATTTGAAATGGGAGAAAAGAGTGGAGATGACATTTGATTGTCATAGCTACACTGAGGCAAAGAAGGTAAAATTGGCGGTTGATGAGTTTACTGACTATGCTTTGGTTTGGTGGAACAATTTTATGTTGGATAAGAGGTACAATTATGAGGGTCCTATTGAAACTTGGACCGAGATGAAGAAAATTATGAGGAAGAGATTTGTTCCTGCCTATTACCATAGGGAGCTGCATCAAAAGCACCAGACATTGCGCCAAGATTCTAAGAGCATTGAAAAGTATTATAATGATGATTGGCATAGAGAGACTTCGACTATTAGTGCAATGAGGACGCAGAAAGCTAGGAACCTGAATCCTGTGCATTTTGACTATGGAAAAGTACCTAAGGAAGAATTTCCTGATCCTAGGCGTGTGCTGAATGCTCAAGTCAAAGAAGATGGTGTTGGTCAAAGGGCGAATATTTTCCAAACAAGATGCTTGGTGAATGACAAAGCATGTAGCTTGATTATTGATGGAGGAAGCTGCACCAATATGGTTAGTTCAATGCTAGTGGATCGCATGGGATTGGCATGGCAAAAGCATCCTAAACCTTACAAGCTACAAAGGAAGAATGACATGGGAGAACTCGAGGTAACAAAACAAGTCCTTGTTTCCTTTTCCATTGGCAGGTATTTTGACCAAGTATTGTGTGATGTTGTGCCTATGGATACGTGTCATCTATTGTTTGGTAAACCCTGGCATTATGATAGGGGAGTGGTTCATGATGAAAATAAGAATGGATACTTATTCACCATGGGAGATAGAAAGGTTATACTTGCACCATTACCTCCAAACGAAGTTTATGAAGATCAAATGCATGTAAAGCAAAGTATGGAGGCATGGAAAAAGGAGAAAGAGGCCGTATCTTGTAACATAGTGAGAAAGAGAGGAAGATTGAGAGCCTTGCAAAAGGTGAGCTAGAGAGGAAGGCTGAGAGCCTTGCAAAAGGAGAGGAGAGTTCAAAAGAAAATAAAAGAGAAGAAAAGAAAGAGGAAGCCGAGAGTGAGAGAAGAAAAGAGATAAAAGAAGCCTCAAAAGAAATTGTGTTAAAAGGCTCAAATGAGAGAGAAGTGAGGGTTGAATATGAGGAAAAGAAGAGTTTGTTTGTACTCTTATACAAGGAAGCTTGGTTTAAAGCTAACCTTAACCCTTGTCTTTCTAGATGTGATGTGTTTCTTTTGCAGGTTCCTAAAGATGCTTGTCCTAAAAGATTGCCGGCCCTAGGAGAAGAAGGTTCTATACATAGGGCGCCGATTACAATCAAAAGGGAGCATCAGGTTTTAAGTTCCTTTTCTATGACTTTAATGCCTAAATTGGATAACATGATGAGTAATTTAAATTCTTACTTTATTGGTTTTCATCCACATAAATTACTTGTTATGCATACTTCTGAGTTATTGTTTTGGAAGGAACAAATTAATGCTACTTGCATGTTGCTTGATCCGGGAGGCGAAGCTAGAAGCTTGAAGTTTGATCCTTTGTGCATAATGATTGGTTCGCAAGGTGAGTATAGTGTTCGTACTACTTTCGATATTGCTAAATTTCCTCCAATTGATTTTGTAGGTATCGATTCGAGGACGAATCGTTTTGAGGAGGGAGGGAATGATGCAAATCACCTAGGCAAGCTTAGAGACTGGAAGAATAATGCACGCCAAGGCGACAATGGAGGAAGCAATAACGACAAGCAAGGAACTTGGATGTATTCTAACAAGCTCAAAGTTCATCATCACAAGCTCACTTTTAGAATCATGTCCAAGATTCGTTCTCACAAGAAATTCAAGAAGAGATGGAGAATAAGCTTGGAGAAGAGTGGGGCCCACGATGACAATCTAGCTGGAGAAAGTGGGGCCCATGTCGACATCAATTATTTTTATTATTTTAGTTTAGCCGAATTTTATTATTTATGGATTATAATTTCGGCTTGGTGTTATTTATTATTTGGGCCATTAATTGTTGGGCTTTAGTTATTTAAGTTGGGTTTATTTTTATTTATAAAGCCTAGTCCATTAGGGAATTGGAATTACAAATCCAATCCACTTTTGAGTTAGGGTTACTGTTCACGTGAATAGTACCCGCGTGAATAGTAACATAAAGTCGTTTTATTTTGTTTTATTATTTTAGTTACAAGTCCAAGTCCATTAGGGTTTAGTATTAGACTAGTATAAATAAGACCCTTGGGGTTCATATTTTGGAGGGATGATGAATATTGTTTATTGATAGCTATTTTGCTAATAAAGTTGGAGGTTCTCTTAAACCTTGTTTTGCAAGTTAGATGGATTTCTCTCTTGTTTATTTTAGGGATTGTGTTTACTTATCAAGTAATTGAATTGCTTGTGGCGTTTACAAGATTCCTTGTGTTTATTACTCTATTGTTGCTTAACGCCTTTGTTGTGTTTTGAGGTGATAGAGGTAATCACTAAAGCTTTTGGTTGAATTGATTTCTGATCTTGGTGACTCGATTGAATCGGAGGTGCTATCTAGCTTTGTTCTGGTAGTGTTGCCGTATCACTTAGCCTCAGGATCTTTAGTATATGGGGCTTGAGCAATTAGATATTCCCCTTCTTGGGCTGTCCTCACCCTTGACCCGTAGGCATCGTCTTGAACTTATAGTTTTGTTAGCACGTATGTCATCACTAGCCCCCAACTCTAAGGGATTGAAGCGCCTATATGCCGATTTTTAAGAGAATTAAAACAATTAAATGAAAGGAATTTACGAAAATACCATTGAAACCCGGGATACGTAAACCAATGCCCCGACACACAAACATCATCCATAAATACTTATTAACACCGAGATGTCATAAAATGTAAGAAAATAAACCAGCTTAATAAGTCATAAATCAACCCGGCAAAGTGCCGAAGTAATATCACAAATCATGTCCCGGCAAACTGCCAACAAAGTAATGAACCAATTATGGCATCTCAAAATAAATCTTAGGCCGCGAAAGATGAATATCATAAAATCGTGACAAAGAAAACAACATGCATATGGGTTCTATGGATCCAACCAAGAGGTGATGCACAACTACCTGCTGAGGTATCCGCGTCTGAACTCCGAGTTGAAAGATAGAAGCGAGAACAACACGCTAACTAAGGTCTGAAAAACAAAGTTGGCGATTATGTGAGTCGCCTACTCAGTGAGCATTAAAAGTCTATGTACACATGAAAAGTGAAGTCATACTCGTGGGGTGAGTTGTTCACGAACACAAGTATAGCATACAAGCAATATTAGAATCACACACCAACACATAGTCATCTTTTCGCATTATTGTATTTATTGTTTAGTTTCAACGTATTTGTTATTATTCTGGGCCCTCTACTGTGAGTCAAGTCTCGGTAACACTTCTGATCAGATCCGGGTGTGAAACCCAAGTGTCAAACCTCAGAAGGGGTAGATTCTGAGGTAAAAAACCACCGATAAACCTCGAGTGGCCGCTAGCTCCCTGAGGGTGCGCTCAGACACACCTAACTGGTGCAAGTCTTCCAAGGGTGCACCTACCTTCCCCTGGGATAACCATGCTAAACCGCATAAAGTGACCCGAGGGTACCCAACCCTCCCTCGGGGCTACCGGTCGACTTCACAGTAGATTTTAGTATTTTATTCTTAGTTATTCTTTACAGTTCTGTGTGCCATACATTATGTTTTCCAGGGATGTGTGAACTTATGTATTATACTCATATCCGAGCCTTTGGCCCATAACCTCACACTATCGCCAAAACATAACAACATGTTATATTCCATAGCAATTACTTATACCGAAATTAGACATGTGAGAGCAAATAGGCACATAATCCCAATCACCGCATGTAGCAAACAAGGCAAGTAAACTAACTAACCACACCAACATGCATTCACAAAACGTCTGTAAAAGACTTGTAATGTCACCTCCGAAATGCAGATTATGACTTTCCCCGAGTCGGAGTCCACAGCTCCTGAGGTATCACTCGTGCCTGAATACCGGCACATAATATAATCACTAAACAAATTTTTGAAGAAATAAAACCGTACATATACGCTAAAGATAAATTCAAACCGAGTAACTCCCGACCCTAACTATCCGATTATAAGATTTCCGAGTCTAAGCTCAAAAGGATATTCTTTGATCGATGACTTCAAAGAGTAGGGACCTAAGGTTCACTGTTCTAGTCCATAACGATTCTCGGGCCTAAAGCCCACTAAGACCTTAAATAAGAATTCCGGGCCGAGGGCCCACTTCCTTAAGTCTATATTAATCGATTATAGATTTGGGCTCGAGTCCGTTCTTAATGTCCATAAATTATTTAATTGTTATTAGGCCTCAAGTCCAAATCCTTAAGTCCATAAAAACGTTCTAAGCTGTATAATTATTTTATTGGGCCTGGGCCCGGTTTTCCTAAACATCCTTCTAAAGTTGTTTCCGAGCCCAAGAGTTGATCGGCCTAAAATTCTGTCCATGTCGGTAGTTCTTCCCGGCCACCCACTCTAACTCCCTGCTCTCGATAATCCACTAATCTCATATAGAAATAAAAGTTTATACCCCCAATAAATCCAATAAAACATATACAAACGAAACCAAGTCTTATCCGAGAATAAATACCGTTAGTAAGTCGAAACAAAAATCCTTCTTGTTGAGGCAGTCCCGAGCCTTTGCCAGAAAACCAAGTCATTTCAACTTCACAGTTTCCACAACATCGAAGGGAAACAACAAAACACAACAAAAGATCGTAGAAAAAAACGATAGGGGAATTGAATCCTTACCGGAGAATTCGTTTCCTTCGAGCAGAACTGCAGTCGTTCAACTCAACACGCAGCTCCCCTGCCGGAATTGAAACCCACACTGCCACCAAAAAAACCCCGAACAGCAACCTTCAAACCTATCGAGCCAGCAGTAACACTGCCCAGCACGACCCGCACCAACAGCACCAAATCCGGCAATATGAACCCGAACACCACAACCCAACACCTCCACAAAATCCCCACGATACACACACACCCATCGCCGTCCACCAACACACAACCGCCACCGACAACAACACACAACAACAACCCGCCTAGGTTAGATACAACACCACCTCGAGCCGAACAAAGAGGATAGAGCAAAACACTGGAAGGCGGCGAGAGCTTACCAACAATGGCGACGGAACCCGCAGCGAAGCCTCGTCGGATCTCGCGTCGAGCCTCCTCTCCACCGCCTGCTCTCCGTCTAGTAGAAGCGGTGTGGCGACCGTGCACCCGTCACTGTCCTTCTTCCTTCTTCGATGCAACGACGGCACGACGGCAAATTGGGGATGGTGGCGGCGATGTTAAACCGAGGCAAAAAAACGATGAAAGGATGGTGTGGGTGTCGGCGAGAGGGAGAGGCAGAAGAGGTGGTTTTGGTACCCAAATCGCAAGAGAAGAAGGGAAGAGCTAAGAATGGAAAAGAGGGAGCAGGCGTGGGGTTGATGACCGTTGATGGCGTTAGTGGAGGCAAGAGCCGTTGTGGGAGACAAGGACCGTTGGAGCAGCGGCGGAAAAGGAGATGAGAAAACAGGAGAAGGAAGGAAGAAAAGAAGGAAAGAAAAAGAAAGGAAGAGGAAGGCACCTAGGGCACCCAGCCGGCTAAGCGACGACACGTCGTTTGCTTGGCTCGGTCAACGCGCCTAGGTTGACCCTCCTATAAGTTTTTTTTTTCCAAAACGACGTAGTTTTATCTAAAACTACGGTAAACCTTGTGTTTCATCACGAAACGCATTTTTCATTCGACGAAACTTGAACACGACATATTACCCACTTAAAATTAATAACTCTAAGGAAAAATAAGTTTTTACTTCCGTCACCAGAATCTAATTTTTTTTATAAATTTAAAAACGAAAAAAACCGGGGCGTTACAATTCTATCCACCTTAAAAGAATTTCGTCCTCGAAATTTCGTCTTATCCGTGGGTCCTACCACGATAAGCTTTTGGTATTCTCTACCAGGTGTCCAAACTCATCGCGAGATACCGCTTATACCCTTAAGCGACATCTCCTCCGCTTATATAAACCTAACCTCATGACTGGAAAACTCACACACAGCCATGGACTCTCCAATCCGGTCTCGAACTACCTCAGACTCCGAGAACAACAGCTATATCGGTGGCACTGCTTTCCCGACAAGCTCTGATGAAGAACCTCCCAAGAAGCAGTTCAAGACAAACATCATCGGTCTGAAAGAGCACATGGTCGTCTCCAGCAGACGGCGAAAGAAGCATGCTAACAAGAAAGCTGAGGATAGGAAGGGCAAGGCAACTGCTGAAAGCAGCACTCCACTGCAGACACTGACGAAACTGAACGTTTCACTGAAGAAGGTCAGCTCGACGGTGATACAGATAGAACTGGCGTGCGCGGAACTCTTCCCTCACGTGAAGAACATACAAAAGCTTGTAAAAGATCTTGAGAAGCAAGTGACTCCTTAGAGTACTTCTTCTCGGTTGTAAACCGTAACAAAATCAATAAAATAAGCTTTCTTTGTAAATCAAAACTCTTATGTTACGAAATCTCGTGTTAAACAGAAAACAAAACATCTCAAAGCAGATTAAAATCAACAATAAGGATAAAAAATTAAACATAAAGAAATTATAAACGAAACAAAACTCGTTTAATAAAATCAAAACATTAAGAAGTTAAAACAAAACATGTTTCCATGTTCGGCGCTCTAGATTGATCGTAAACATCCTCGATCCTGAGAAATGTAATGTACACAGCTAACGGTGACGTTGGTTTCCCTCGTGGAAAAGGCGTCCGTTAGCTCGCAAGGCGATGATCACGGAAACGTCCTGTGTCCCTCGAAAGAAACGTTATCCACTTGTCCACAAATTCCGCATGAGCAAAAAAGTCTGTCAAGTCTCGTATCCTTCCACGATGTCCGAACGGGTGTGAGCTTGTCGCACATGCACTCTACTCGAGGTATGTTCCCATCGGTCTAGCCACAACGGTCACGAATGCATGTGATATAAGATGCAGGAAAAAGTCTGAAAGAGAAATAAATAAAGTAGCCAAGGGAATAGAAAATCGTAAGATGGAAAAGGGCTGATAACCACTGGCATTTGTAGCCCGAAAAACGTATAAAGTGTCGAAGCAATAAATGAAACAACGGCAAAATTTTCAAAAAAGAAATCTTGAAAATCGAAAACAGTAATCACGCTCCCCATAAGAGTATAAAAGACAGTGTGGTGAGAAGCAAATCATCAAAAGCATTTTAAAGCAACCAAACGCCCACGCAAACAAACCTCAAAACTCAAGAAAAACAAAACACCCACACGTCCAAAACACAATGCCTGCTCCATCATTCGTCTTCTTCGTCGAAAGTGCCAACCTATGCAGAAGAAACCGGCTGGCCTACAGCATGATCAACGAGCGTCCAGAGGAACTTCCGAACGAGCTCGGCAGAATGCCCCGTCTGGTCTTCGTCGATGAACTCTACTCCTCCAAATTCTTCGTCACTCCCATGGAAGAGACGTTCTTCCTAGATGACCATGGCACCCTGAGGACCTCCTTCTAGGGCTTGGCCAACTCCGTCATGTTTTTTATCTCTGAAAGACTTTAGGAGTTCAACCTTGAGTCCACTTGCCAATACCTGGAGGAAGGTACCTACTACCAGCTCTCGATGACTGCCCAAAGCATGCCCAGAATGAATCGATTACCTCCAACCTGGCCAAAGGCCCGACTGCTAGTGTGGAACTGCAGAGGAGTTGCAAGGCGTTCCCAGGAGTTCTCGCGTACCCTGAGGGACCTGAAGAACCAATACAAGCCTAACATGGTTCTTCTCACGGAGACCCAATGGCAGCCTGAAGATGATCATGGTCTCATCCCACTCCGGTTCCCTGCAGCAAACCGGTTCGAGCTCCCTGGCCAGAACAACGCGGGCGACATGTGGTTCTCGTGGAGCGAAAGGATCACGGTCAAAGTCAATAATGACCCCAACAGCTTCAGGGTCAACGTCGTTCCAAGGAGATGAATGTATTTTTTTTATTTTTATAAAATATCAATGTAATGTTTATGTTTGTATTGATAATATCAATATTAATAGTAATATTTATGTTTCCGCTTATTTATGGCATAAATTTCCACTTATATGAATGTTCCACTAAACTAGCATTGACAACATTCCACTCTCAATAAAGATTCGTCCTCGAAATTTACATGGTAAAATAATAATATTAATAAACATAATAATAAGAGGAAACAAAACAAAACAAAAGTGAACTCCCTCGAGACATCTCATTCCTCTGGGGCATCGGTAGCTTCCTCCCGAGTGATAGAGTACACCCTAGGAGTTGCAGTAGATCGAGTAGCACCTCCGCGGCTCGGAGCTCCAGAACTTCCACGACTTCCTCCCTGGTGTCCACCACCCTTGTTCGGACCAGAAGGAACTGCACCATTAGCCACGGAGTTTTGTACGTATACTGGGACCCACTACCACCACTATCTCGAATCCTTTTGTAACACTCCGACTTGTTGTGTCCCTGCTTCCCGCAATACCAACATATAATAGGAGGTCTTGTCCAAGAACCCCGCCCCTGAGAACCAAATAGATAAGACCTTCCTCCCGAAGACCTGCCCGGTCCACCTTGATAATTCTGTCCTCGGGACTTCTTCGAACCTGTGTGGGAAGAACCCTGTCGACTCATGTAACTTGCATCACCAGAATCAGAATGATGCCTTTTTAGTCCAGACACTGTTGACTGTTTCCTCTGCTCAACTGCCCGAGCCTCCTGCCGATCAACTGAATCCTCTCAGCATCAAAAGCAGCCTCACAAACTGCCTCCCAAGTCCGGTGTCTCCCAACAGCCACTACTATCGCCAACTCGCGGCACAGAGCGTCAACAAACCGCCTACACTGAGTGACCTCATCGGGCACAAACTCCTTGGCGTAAGAGAGAAGGATACAGAACCGGATCCTGAATGCAGAAACCGACTCATCGGGCCCCTGTTTCACCTCAAGAAACTGCTTTTTCTAGTCCTTCAAGAAACCAACGGTAAGGAACTCCTTGTACAATTTATCCTTGAAGTCTGCCCATGGCATCACCACTGGTCTAGGTAGGTTCGCAACAAGTCCCTGCCACCAGCTCATTGCGTAACCCGTGAACTTGTGTGCCGCAAATCGTGCCCAGTGCTCAGGTGTATACGTCAACTTCTCCAAGACGTTCTCCACCTAGCAAAACCAATTATCAGCCACCCTTGCGGTGATTCTCTCTCCCGAGAACATCTCAACTGCTGTCTTATCCATGTGCTTATAACCACTCTCCATACCGCCTACCACAGGTGCTACAACAGGTGCGACCGGAACGGCTTGGGCGCCCTATTGTTGCTGATGAAACTGTTGAAACTGCTGCCACTGTAGGAAAGCCTGAAACTGTTGTTGTATCGCTGCATCCATACCAGGAGGTACTAATGGCACTGCATTTTGTGCTCCTGCTGCACCAGCATTTCCCTGACCATCAGGGACTTGCAACACCGACACAGAGTCGAAAATATGGCTAGGGTGTTCATCCTGCCCATCAGCATTGTGCTGGTCTTGCGGTGGATCCATAATAACGCCTATATGAATGCAAAATATGTCAAAACACTTTTAAGTTTCAAAACAGGAAACAGGCTTTAACACATAAATCGCTTGTAATTTAAAGATACGTCTCTTTTTAAGCCAAGGAACTGAAGCCCGCTCCACTACCAAGCTGAAGCGCCCGTATCCCGATTTTTAAGAGAATAAAAACAATTAAATGAAGGGAATTTACGAAAAATACCATTGAAACCCGGGACACGTAAACCAATGCCCCGACACACAAACATCATCCATAAATACTTATTAACACCGAGATGTCATAAAATGTAAGAAAATAAACCAGCTTAATAAGTCATAAATCAACCCGGCAAAGTGCCGAAGTACTATCACAAATCATGTCCCGACAAACTACCAACAAAGTAATGAACCAATTATGGCATCTCAAAATAAATCTTAGGCAGCGGAAGATGAATATCATAAAATCGTGACAAAGAAAACAACATGCATATGGGTTCTATGGATCCAACCAAGAGGTGATGCACAACTACCTACTGAGGTATCCGCGTCTGAACTCCGAGTTGAAAGATAGAGGCGAGAACAGCACGCTAACTAAAGTCTGAAAAACAACGGTGGCGATTATGTGAGTCGCCTACTCAGTGAGCATTAAAAGTCTATGTACACATGAAAAGTGAAGTCATGCTCGTGGGGTGTGTTGTTCACGAACACAAGTATAGCATACAAGCAATATTAGAATCACACACCAACACATAGTCATCTTTTCGCATTATTGTATTTATTGTTTAGTTTCAACGTATTTGTTATTATTCTGGGCCCTCTACTGTGAGTCAAGTCTCGGTAGCGCATCTGATCAGATCCGGGTGTGAAACCCAAGTGTCAAACCTCAGAAGGGGTAGATTCTAAGGTCAAAAACCACCAATAAACCTCGAGTGGCCGCTAGCTCCCTGAGGGTGCGCTCAGACACACCTAACTGGTGCAAGTCTTCCAGGAGTGCACCTACCTTCCCCTGGGATAACCATGCTAAACCGCATAAAGTGATCCGAGGATACCGAACCCTCCCTCGGGGCTACCGGTCGACTTCACAGTAGAATTTAGTATTTTATTCTTAGTTATTCTTTACAGTTCTGTATGCCATACATTATGTTTTCCAGGGATATGTGAACTTATGTATTATACTCATATCCAGGCCTTTGGCCCATAACCTCACACTATCGCCAAAACATAACAATATGTTATATTCCATAGCAATTACTTATACCGAAATTAGACATGTGAGAGCAAATAGGCACATAATCCCAATCACCGCATGTAGCAAACAAGGCAAGTAAACTAACTAACCACACCAACATGCATTCACAAAACATGTAAAAGACTTGTGATGTCACCTCCGAAATGCAGATTATGACTTCTCCCCGAGTCTGAGTCCACAGCTCCCGAGGTATCACCCGTGCCTGAATACCGGCACATAATATAATCACTAAACAAATTTTTGAAGAAATAAAACCGTACATATACGCTAAAGATAAATTCAAACCGAGTAACTCCCGACCCTAACTATCCGATTATAAGATTTCCTGGTCTAAGCTCAAAAGGATATTCTCTGATCGATGACTTCAAAGAGTAGGGACCTAAGGTTCACTGATCTAGTCCAAAACGATTCCCGGGCCTAAAGCCCACTAAGACCTTAAACAAGAATTCCGGGCCGAGGGCCCACTTCCATAAGTCTATATTAATCGATTATGGATTTGGGCTTCGAGTCCATTCTTAATGTCCATAAATTATTTAATTGTTATTAGGCCTCAAGTCCAAATCCTTAAGTCCATAAAAACATTCTAAGCTTTATAATTATTTTATTGGGCCTGGGCCCGGTTTTCCTAAACATCGTTCTAAAGTTGTTTCCGAGCCCAAGAGTTGATCGGCCTAAATTTCTATCTGTGTCGGTAGTTCTTCCCGCCCACCTACTCTAACTCCCCGCTCTCGATAATCCACTAATCTCATATAGAAATAAAAGTTTATACACCCAACAAATCCATTAAAACATATACAAACGAAACCAAGTCTTATCCGAGAATAAATACCGTTAATAAGTCGAAACAAAAATCTTTCTTGTCGAGGAAGTCCCGAGCCTTCGCCGGAAAATTCCCGAGCCTCGCCGGATTCCGGTCAACCTCGCCGAAATTTGGCCACAACCCAAGAAAAAGAACCCCACAAAGCATAACAAATTGCTCAACTCGAATCTGTAGAAATTCCAAGTCCACAGCAAGTAGAGCCTCAACACCCTTACTGGAAATCAACCGAATACCAATCAACAAACATTTCAACTTCACAGTTTCCACAGCATCGAAGGGAAACAACAAAACACAACGAAAGATCGTAGAAAAAAACGATAGGGGAATTGAATCCCTACCGGAGAATTCGTTTCCTCCGAGCAGAACCGCAGTCGTTCAACTCAACACGCAGCTCCCCTGCCGGAATTGAAACCCACACTGCCACAAAAAAATCCCGAACAGCAACCTTCAAACCTATCGAGCCAGCAGTAACACTGCCCAGCACGACCCGCACCAACAGCACCAAATCCGGCAATATGAACCCGAACACCACAACCCAACATCGCCACAAAATCGCCACGATACACACACACCCATCGCCGTCCACCAACACACAACCGCCACCGACAACAACACACAACAACAACCCGCCTAGGTTTGATACAACACCACCTCGAGCCGAACAAAGAGGATAGAGCAAAACACTGGAAGGCGGCGAGAGCTTACCAACAATGGCGACGGAACCCGCAGCGAAGCCTCGTCGGATCTCGCGTCGAGCCTCCTC
>JAKUCV010003411.1:0-17576 GCA_028386065.3 Turnera subulata | reverse complement strand
TTCCAAAACGACGTAGTTTTATCTAAAACTACGGTAAACCTTGTGTTTCATCACGAAACGCATTTTTCATTCGACGAAACTCGAACACGACATATTACCCACTTAAAATTAATAACTCTAAGGAAAAATAAATTTTTACTTCCGTCACCAGAATCTAATTTTTTATAAATTTAAAAACGAAAAAACCGGGGCGTTACAGGGATACTATGAAGTAGTGGCGACACTTTGGGGGGCTGAAGGGGGCCTTGTGTGGCGGAATCCCACATCGGAAAGGAAGGGGAAGGTCTTGGGCCATATATACACGGTGCTGCACACCCCACTAGGTTGACCATTTGGGGAGAGGGTAATGACCCCGTGACAAGTGGTAGCAGTGCCGATCCGACCCAACTCCGATGTCACGCCAAGCTCTCCATGGAGACAGAGTAGGCAGGGTACCCGGTCGATGACGGGGGCGTCGTCAAATTCGGTGGGGGAAAATGTGACGGAATCCCACATCGAAAAGGAAGGGGAAGGTCTTGGGCCATATATACAGGGTGTTGCACACCCCCACTAGGTTGACTTTTTGGGAAGAGGGTAATGATTCCGTGACACTTGGCCCCCTGAACTTCTTTTACAACCATATTATGTAACAAACATTCATAAAGTAAGCTTTGGTTTGGTGAAGAAGTGTGGTCTTATTCCTCCATCAACCTGGTCCTTACAATTCTTTGTGACCTTCGCCACTATGGTGTAGTGACCTTTGTATGGTGCACTTTTATTTCAGGCATTGCGTGAATTTCATTTGGCTGGAAATGAAGGCTTACATAGCCCCTGTGTAGGTGATCCTTTTATAAAATGGAATTTGCAGACTTTGTAGAGCTTATATTGAACTTTTTTTTTGCTTTGGAGATAAGTTTTAAGTTGTGCCAAGCATGTTTGTCATCTACCTTTACTTTGATAGTTACACTTTTTTTTACCTACAAGAGGTCAATTTGAGGCTTTCAAGAAGCCCCTATTTTGTACTTGCTATAAAAGTCTTGAAGAGGCCTCTTCGTTTGGACTTGAAAATATTTGTCTTTGGGTATGTTTAAGATAGGAAAGACCAACGTAATGACCTTCAAAAGTGGGCATCTTCTTTATACAGAGGGGTTATGATGTAAAAAAGAAACTTCTAAAGTAGGTACCTTCTTTATATGGAGGGAATGCGATATAAAGAGGACATCTAAAAATGGGTACCTTAATCATATGTTTCCTCCACGTCGGTATATATAGGGCCTCCAAAAGTGGGTGTCTCCTTTATATAAAGGGGTCACCTTATAAAGAGGAATCTAAAGTGGATACCTTCTTTATATAGTTGTTGATATGCTGACCTTTGTTATTTTGTACTACTTGGCTCTTTTCGTATTTTTTGAATGTGAGACCTGAGTACCTTCTTTAGATGTTGGTTGATATACCACCTTTATTTTCTAGACTACTTGCGCTGTGCGACCTACTTGGGTTGTATTGCCTTGGTCTTCTTTTATCAAGCGAATTACTGAAGCTCTATTGCTTATATTTGTCTTTTATCATGCGATGTAGAACGATAGTTAATTTATATGTCACGTATAATATAAAATTCTAGAAAAATGAAAAACCATGACCTTGAGCTACTTGCTGAACAATGCGCATCATTAAGTGCTAACCTTCCATACTACCAATCTTGTTACGTAGATAGATGGTGTTGAGACTGAGCAAAACTCACTTACATAAGCAGGTTGTGTAGAACCTGAGTTAAATAAAATGGAAAATTCACAAAAAAACTAATAATAAGACAATATACTAGAACAGAGAGAATACTCCCTCGAAGCACATAGAGAGGAAATGCTTCAATGCTTGGGATAAGAGATTCAAATGAATACTCCAAGTTGGATACATTATGGAATTATAAACTGCCTTTATATAGGCTTAAAAACTAGCATTTAACCACCCACTGACCTAGAAAATAGGAAACCCACTAACACCTCCTAAAGACTTAGTAAATGGAACAAACCCACTTTCCTTTAGACTAGGTAAAGTGGATAACATAAATCCACTTTCCTTTAAACTAGGAAACTACCCAAACTAACTTGAACTAGTGTTGATTATTTAACACTTCACCTCAACACCAACTCCCGCTCTTTCCACTATGCTGAGCTAATGACAAAAGCGTTCAAGCTTGTTACCACTTAAGTCTTTTGTGAAAACATCTACGATTTGATCTTTAGTCTTCACCTGTCTTAGATCCACTTCTTCTTCAAGGATTTTTCCCTAATAAAGTGATAATGAACTTCCACATGTTTAGTTCTTGCTTGAAACACTGAATTCTCGGCCAAACTTATTGCTCATTGAATATCACAATACGAAGGAATTGCATACTCGATTAACTGATGCAAATCCTTCAACAGCTGCACAAGCCAAGTGCTCTCTTGAGCTGCCATTGCTGCAGCTCGATATTTTTGCTTCTATTATGGACAAAAACACTGTTGGTTGTCTTTTACTGCACCAGAAAACTGCTCCAAACCCGAGTTTAAAAACATTCCTAGTAGTTGAACGTGGGGTATCATGGTCACCTCCATAGTTAGCATCGCAGTAGCCAACTAATTTGCAATCTTCACCTTTCTTGTACAAAATTTCATTACCAAGTGTATCCTTGACATAACTCAAAACTCTTCTGACTGCTTCCAAATGAGGTTCTTTAGGTTTTGCATATACCGACTCATCACACCGACCGCGTAGGATCTGGTCGTGTTTGAGCCAAATATATCAAACTACCCACCAATTGACGATACATCATTGCATCTTCTATTTCTTCTCCTTCATGAGCACACAACTTGGCATTTGGCTCCATAGGTGTTGATATTGGTTTGCAATCGTGTATTTCGATTTTTTTAAGCAAATCTTTTCAGTATTTTTGCTGATGGAGAAAGATACTTTCTTGTGTACGGTTAATTTCAAGACCAAGAAAGTGCTTAAGCAGTCCAAGCTCTTTCATGTGGAAATGAACTGATAAATTCTGCTTTGTTAGGAGAATTTCTTCTTCACTATCTCCTGTGAGAATTAATTCATCCACATAGACCAGCACTATAGCTAACTATCCTCCAATAGCTTTAACAAACAAGCTAGAATCTGTAGTTGTCACAGTATAACCACCCTGGACTAATAGCTCAACAATTTTCCTATATTAGGCCCTTGGTGCTTTTTTTAATCCATAGAGAGCCTTCCAGAGTTTACACACATACTCAGTATGATCTGACTCTCGAAACCCTTTGGTTGATTCATGTAGATCTCTCGATCCAACTCCTCGTGCAAAAATGCATTCTTCACGTCCATCTGCCACATGTTCCAGTTCTTGCTAGCTACAAGTGCTAGTAGAACTCACACAGTTGTAAGCTTTGCGACTAGACTGAATGTTTCATAGTCTAGTCCATACTGTTGAGAGAATCCCCGAGCTACAAGACGAGCTTTGTACCTCTCAATCAATCCATATGTGCAACGCTTTATCTTATAAACCCATTTGCAAGAAATGGGCTTTACTTCTTTTGGGTGTGGCACAAGCTTCGAAGTCTGGTTATGATCCAGTGATGTAAGCTCCTCTTCCATAGCCTTAATCCATTCTGAACTTAGAGATGCTTCTTCAAAAGTCTCAGATTCTTTAACATCTTTTACAAATAGCGACATTAGCATACTTGGGATTTGGCTTTTTAGCTCTTACCATTCTTCTCGGTCGAGTTGGTGTTTCAGCTGCACTCTGCCTGCCATCTCCACTTGGCTCCCATTCTTCACTCAGCCTAACTTTTTCATTTGGCCTTTGGTGCACACCTGTTTGCTAAGGACTTTGAGCTATAGCTACACCGTCTTCAATATCTTAAAAAACTTCAGTTTCTCCTAAACTTAGCTGAACCTACAAGGACTCCGATGATTATTACAGAATATCTGAATCTTGTAGTACTCTCTTATTTGAGGACCACCATGCAGACGCCTTATCAAATACTACATTTCAAGATGTATAACATATCCCATTAGTTGGTTCACAATGTCGCCATCATTTTCACTGACTGTCGTATCCTACAAAGATACACCATCAAATACTTCCTACATTAGATCCAACGCTGAATCAATCCGTAGTTGGAAAGGGCCTAAAAGATGCTTCAAGAGTCTTGGATTTTCTTAACCTTGTCCTTGTAATAGCTAAAAAGATTTGTGCAGTTTGTATATAGCTTGTGTAAGTTCATCAGCGTCTCTTTGTGATTTTGCTCTGTAATGCATCCACTGTATTATCTTTGTGATCATCAATAAAGTTCATTCGTTGGAATCAAAAAAAAAAAACAAAGACACATCTCACAGACTTCTTGTCCTTCTTGCTATCTAAATGATTAGGTACATACACATAGCAGACACAACCAAACACTCGAAAGTAGCTAACAAGAAGGTTCTTATTCCACAAATTCTCAAATAGTGAGAGAAAATCCAACCTTTGTTGAGGAATTTGGTTGATCATAAAAGCTGCAGTCTTCATTGCTTCAGCCCAAAAATGTCTAGGAACATTTTTAGCATGAAGCATACTTCAACAGATTTCAGCCATATGTCTGTTCTCCTTTCTGCAACACCATTCTATTGTGGAGTGTTCGCACATGTAAATTGATAGGGTACTTGACATCCTTGAAGGAAGTTTGAAAACTCCTCTGAGGCATACTCTCCCCCGTTTTCTGTACGAAGACAACGAATCTTGCTGCTCAACTCTGCTTCGACCATCTCCTTGAACTCTTTAAACTTTGAGAGAGTTTTGGACTTTTTCTTCATAAAATGAACCCAAACATGTCTTGGGTAGTTATCAATGAAGGTCACCATATAGTTCATCCTACTGATCTAGGATTGCATCATAGGCCCAAATACATCAAAATGAACCAACTCTAATGGTTCCTTTGCTTTGAATTTTGAATCTTCATACGACAACTAGTGTGCTTTCCCATATTAACAGTTTGCACATACAACATCTAATCTGACTTCAAGTTGTGGAAGTCCTTTCAGCATTGACTTCTGCATCATAACGTCTAGCTTGGAATAGCTAATGTGACTCAGTCGCATATGCCACAACTCTGTTGTTTCATTTCTCCTTGCCTTGTCTACATATGTCGTTTCTGTAGACATCACATAGACTGACTCTAGTTTTCGTCCATTCATCACTGGATCCTCCGTTAGGTCTCGATATACCTTAACATCTTTTCTAATTTCTTATATTTCTCTGGTAAACATAAAAATCCACTGGGCCGACTAATTTCTTGGATTTTTACAAGGATGGCCTCCTAAATTTATTTGGCGCCTAGCTATTTTGGGCTCAAGCTTATATTGATAGTCTGAATTCCCACACATATGTAATATCTGCGGGGATAGCCAGGTTCAAAGGAAAGGGTGATCGAGGGGACCCAGACTTGAGATCTTTTCCCGAAGGTTTTTTTTTTTTGTATCAAGAGTGTGTTGGGGAGGCCACGGAAAACAGATTGGATCGAGAGGTGATGCCTATGCCTCTTCTTTATCAATAGAATTCCCATGTGAAAGAACGAGCTCTATGACTATTTATATTTTAGCCGATTACTGTTATAGTTTCTCATTTGGACTCTTCTCACAAATTGGATTTGAACTAAGGACGACTCTCCTTTTAGTCGATTGTGAGTGGGTCTATCGTCCTCCTCATTATAGTCCTCCTAAAATCAATAGCATTTCGTCGAAAGATATTTTGTCTTTTAACCTGAGTAGTCCTATGCATAGTAAGTACTATAGCTCCAATCATGGCTCTCAGTTGAGAGAGCGTCAGGCTGGAAATCTGAAGGTCGCGTGTTCGATCCACGTTCACTGCAAAATTAATTTATTTTGCTTACAATATTATATTTTTGTTTGCCCTAATATCGTGACGCGCAAAAAGTTCTATACATGAATTTCAGAATTCAGAATCACTTAAGAAAAGAAAATAATCCAATGAAATGTTATATTCCATATGTCTTTTGATGTGCAATGCTTAGTAATAATACATTTTGGGTCTAAGGCACCTTTAGGGTTGGAGTTTTGTGTTTGTAATGTATACTTCAAAATTTTAAATCCCCATTTATAGACCTAAAGTTTTACATTGTGTCTCAATCATGTGCTTGGGGTATAATTAGGCCGCTGGTGTGACACTTTCACCCGACAACATGGACACATGACAGTTGTGCTACAGTGCTGCATGGTTTTCAATTATGGAACCCATAGTTCCCAAAACTTTTCGAAAAATTCAGGTTCCAAATCAAAAAAATTATCATACATGAATAACCCTTCTTATTTCACATGCGTCCTTTGCATGTAGAACATTCATTCAACGAGCCTAGCTAGAAGGGTAGTTAATTTAATATATGTCACGTTTAGTATAAGATTCTAGCAAAATGAAAAACCATGACCTTAATGTAAAGAGGAGTTAATTAGGCAAAGTTTAGAGGCGCCACAGGCATTTTTTCACAATAAAACATTAGTGGCAAGCAAGTTACAAATCCAACCTTGTTAGTTGTTACTCTTAAAAAAAAAATAAAGATTGACACTTTCCTGTCAATTAGTTTTTATCCATAAACCGATGTTTGGGGTGCATATATGTAAAGAGGAGTCTGGTGTGAACAAAAAAAACTACACGATGACCCCATCCACAAAATCCCCATCGTCAACCAAATAAGCCTGACATGATTCCAGGCCAATGTTCAACCTCGGTTTCTTACCAAGGGTAGCGCTGAATTTCAGGCAATGTAGAATTCTTGCATCATCCTTCTTCTCATCTTCTGAGTCGGAGTCGGGTCGGAATGTACCATAGCTATATCTGTTCATAATGGTGTGGGGATTTTCTTGAGGCTTGGTATCAAATAACAGGCAAAACCTATTGCCCCCCAAATGACCCAAAGTTGCACGCTTGCCAAAAATAGGCTTGAAATCTTTACATGCAAAAGCCCAATCCACCAATTTGCTGTAGTAGACGACTTGGTTGGCCACATCGTAAGCAAAAAGTTGTCCACTTTCTCGACAAAACCAATAGACAACCTGACCAACAGCTATTCCTCGTTTGGCATCTTCATCGTAGTGAGGAGGGATAGAGTCGGATAAATCGGAATAGTGCTTCCAAGACTTGTTGGCCACGTCATATCTAAGGATCCAATCTGTGTCTGTTCTTGAAGTCGTCATGAGGAAAAAGATATAACCATCCTCTGTGTTACACGCCGTCAGGGTGTCGCCAGGATCAAGGTCCTGAATACCACGGGGAGGATCAATTGGCAAAGACTGCCAAGAATCGGGAACAGGGTCGTAAACATCCAACCGCAGGGGGTTGTCGTCGGATAACTCTTTCCTAAGCATGTACAGCTTTCCCCAAACGACAACAAATGGTTCATCAGGACGACCTGCCGTACGACTCTTGCGTTTCCAGCCTTCCTCGGGCCTGGCCAAATTAATCGCCAACAAATCTCCTTGAATTTGATCAAAGCTTTTCATGCCTAGACCATAGAGGTGATTCTTGAGCACGCCCCAATCAGGCCATGGATCATCTGCCATGTAGTTGTTGGAGAAGACAGGGAACAAGCGTCGACAGTCCTCTTCAATGTTACGATGAGTGTGTTGGAAAGAGAAATCGTCAGGATCACTGCACTTTGAACCATACTCGTCAGAGAGGTCGAAGGTATACCACTCTGTTCTCCCTTCAGGGCCGCGCTGTGGTTTCATAGAAAACCAAACAGATTTGGGGCTTCGCGTACTACTGGACGACGAAGGTTCTTTTCTCTTTCGAGAGCTCATATTTCTTTGACAAAATAGATAAAACAGCACTATTCTCTGCAAAACTATGATACTGTGTCTTTGTAAGGGCTATCTACTACGTTAATTTATATATGAGGAGCTGAGGCATGAGATTGTGTCAAGAAAAAAAGGAGTCCCTAGAGATCACGGACAAGGAATACTGATCCAATGTCGGTTAGGTTTTGCACAATTATAGTTTATGCGCTATGTTGTGAATCCTTCATTCCAAATTTTCTGTCGGTGATCATACCATAGGTTTTCCGGGTTTTAGTAATTTATCTACGGTTAAGAATTCATTTGACTTATGGTTTGTGTATTTTGCTTCTCCATGTGCAAAATATGGATTGAGATCCTCTCCTGTAAAGTTATGTCCTGTTCGCTGAATCGTGGCCATGATTTTCAAAATCATTGGTGAGAATTTATTTTTACCTTATTTAATTTTTTTAGTTTTTTTTACCTTACATATTTTAGGGTCATTGATTAAACAAATCAACGGTATTTATTTAACAGGATGTCTCCTGTTGAATACTGTACAGGAGAGAATCCAAATCCGCAAAATATATATGGTTTCGGATATTTCTTTCAAATTGGGGTAATAAGAAAATTCTTAATACCATCTTTTGTTTTTTTTTTTGCGGAAGTTCTGAATACCGTCATAATCATAAACAATTACTTTTCGGACAAATTTTCCCTCACAATTACTTTGATCAACGAATTCTATTATTGACTTTTGCAAGCATAAATAAATAAAAATAAGGCACATGTCGCTTTTACTATTCATAGTAATTTCATGGGAGCTGTTTTCTTTTTTTATGGTGGAAAGGGGTGGGTAGCACATAGTGGCCTTCTTTGTTTTGTATTTAAGCGAATACTTACTTCTTATGTTAATACCTAACACTAGCTTTTTCTGTCATTTAGTACAATGACAGTTAAGAAAACATAAGATAAAGCCAGTTAATGGGATTTCATCTCATTGAGAACGGTAGTCCATGTTTCTAAGGCTTTCACTTCTGTTTTAAGGATAAACTCTTTTCAGGTTGGGTAAGCTAAGTTGATAAATCAAGAATTAGCTGTTGACTTTTATGGCTTGGATTTTGTGTTGTAAGGCCTGCAAAATAAGAAGATAAAATGACATCAAGTATTCACAGTTTGTGACTCGAGAGGTTCTCTGATGCCTAAGTCAGAATTAGACCCTCTCCAATAATAAGATAAAAAGATAAAGGAGATTTATTAATTCTGTTGTGCATACCGTGGCTATTTGTAGAAGTTTGTAGTCTACCCCTTTATGTATGTTATGTATTTGATGTGGACGTTGACCTTCAAAGTCTTTGATATAAGGGGCTTGAGTATTTGGATATTGTCAGTGTAGGCATCTATATAAATATATTAAATCAGAGACTTAAATCTCTGGTGTTGACAAGTGGCTCTCTCAAAATTGACATCTGACAATTAATTTTGTTAAAAAAATAATTAATATATTATTTAGTGAATTTAATAAAAAACTTTTAATATTTTATATTTAATTCTAAATCAATTGTTTGTGTGTAAATTGCAGGAGGAAACGTAAGGGCAATAAGAAGGCATAATTAAGCTTTAAAAAATTAAATGTAGAAAATTAAGAGTCACATGTATCCACAAATCAAATTATGAAATGTTTTTTGAAAACTAAAGGTCACATGTATTTAATGTTACAATCAATTTTTGTGCTATAAAATGAGGAAAACCACACACTATGGCGATCGTATTACTAAGGTAATCTTTTTTTTTTTTTTTCACAACTAAACAAAACCATACTTTATGTTTTAGAGAATTGGTTACTTATGCATAGTTAAACTTCTGAAGGACAAAATCAAAAATTTGTGCTTCATTCACTATCAAGAAATAAAACCCAAGGCAAACAACATAACTTTCAAGGGGATTCAAGGTAAGCTTTCAAATCCTCTCAATATAGTTGTACTATTCCTATTTTAGTATTTGTATTTTAGAGCAGGAAATACCTTTTCAATTGCTTTTGTCTCATTCGATAAGATTAACTAAATATCCGTGTGCAACACGGTATAAATCAATCAGCACACAAACACGTGTGTAACACGTGTAGTTGCTTAGTTGTCTTGTAGTTTTGTTCAGTGGCGGTGGGCCGGGGGTTAAGGAGGGTTACGGCCTCTTCTGGCTTTCTAAATTTTTTTTCTTATGAGGGGTATTTTAGTAATTTTCTATTTATATAATTAAATATATATTTTATTATTTTAATAAACTATAATCGGGATTGCGTTTTTAAAGATTTGCAAACAGATGGGTTGCGGGCCCATAAAAGACAACTTTTTTTTTTTGAGAAACCCATAAAAGACAACTTGAAAAGCCTATTGCCATGAAAAAAAGGGAGAAAAAGAAAATGATGGAAAGAGATCTATATTTATAGCAGTTTGTTTTTCTATTAAATTACAAATTTTCTATTAGGATCAGTCTTGCGCGGACGCATTCATTCTGAAATTCGATTTGGAAGGAGGGACTAAAGAAGATAAGTAAGGATTTTTCTATTTTACTCCAACAAAAAGAGTTATTTTATTCTATTGATCACGCTAAAGTAATAAAAATATTTGTATTTTAAGGATTATTATTATTATTATTATTATATATTTATCTTTATGTTCATGCTATGCTACGATGATTATGTTCTTTTCTATATATGTAATTGATTAGAAACTATATTTAGAATGCTATGTCTTGAAACAACAGTTGTTAAATTATATTATTATTAGCTCCAAGTGGCAAACCATATATCAACAACATGGGGAAAATGTACAATTTCCAATGCCAATACCGAATTTTCATTCTTTAGACCCCTAAAAATTTAGCCTCATTGGTTTTGTTTACTCGAATGTCATCACTAACCCCTAATTCTAAGGGATGTCATGTATAACAATTTTTCTTACAGTTTTGTGCTTCTATATAGTGCGCTAAAACCAAAGCGCACTATACCAAAGCGTGGCGTAAAACCTATTTTGGCGTCACTAATACCAAAGCGTGTTTGTATCAGAAATTTGTGCTTAAGAACCCTTAATGCCAAACTAGTTAGAAATCAAGGAGAAAGGGTTAGAGATAATTTGACACACAATTTATAGTGGTTCGCCACACAGGACTACCTCCACTACTCAAGGATCCCCCCTTGAGATTTTCTAACTCTCACTATTATGGCATTACGGGTTCAACCAAAAACCTTAGTACAAGTTTTTCACTAGGCTCAACTTAAACCTAAACACTCACCACAAAGCTTACCCTAGCTTTGAACTTACACAAACACTGTAAAAACAGAAACTATCACTAAGTACAATTGGCTTTGCTTTCCAAAAATAGTCTTACAAGATTTACACACTCATAAGACTTTTTCTCACACTTCAGCTTCTTTTGAGAACTGTTGTAGATGGCTAACTCTTTTGCTTAGACTCAGGATTTCAATATGCAGCTCTAAGTTTCTTCATGGAGTCTTTAGCCTTTTATAGAGACACAATGGTATAGGTCTTTCCAAGAAATTCAAACCGTTATGTGTCATTCTCAGCAGACAGCAGTTTCGTTTTGACTGAGACCAGAGTGGCAACGTTCAAATCTCCCTGTGGTCGCTTTCACGCTTTGTGAAACACCCCAACTACTATTTACCCCATACATAGTGTTTCCCGAACAAACAGTGCCGACACGAGGCATAGACAGGAGATACAACAAGAAAATCCGGCCCAACGGCCCAAAGAAAATATCATGTCACCCGACCACGGGTACAAGGTATCAAAGGCACAGCGGAAGCAATTTTAACAATTACAGCAACAGCATGAATCGACTCGATGCAACTATGGATCCAGATCCGTCAGAGGAGATGCCACAGCCTGCCATAATGCATACCTGCATAAAGAACAACGAAGCCTGCCGATGGGGCAGGTGAGGGGTGAGATTCTCCATAATCTCACCGACACATAACCCATGATGAACAACATAGCATATACTTAACAGTCAAGAGCACGACAGTACGAAATACGAGTAGTGTACGAAACACATGACCAATACACTCACAAAGATCAATGCGGACTATGCAAATGTCCACCCCATCGATTATGCAATGCACTGACAACCTAATACTGACTGTACCATACACTAGTGCCCGACCAGGACACCTCAACTCAACTATATGTTGGGTAACCGACCCAGTCTCAACAGACTATACAACACACACACTAGTCCTAACAGACTATACTCAACAGAGGTTCCTCATCATATGATAACACACTGATACTGTACTTGCCGATCATCTAACCCGGTACCAAAACAATCTCAAAATCACGTGAGCCTCGCTCACCGAGTAGCCGGCAACCTTCACGGACCATACCCAATCAACATCTCAAACCGGTCCCCGGGTAGAATCACAACACAGCAACAGTGACAGCAGCCATCACAGCAACTCGTAACCACAACAACAACAATCCTCACCAATCTCGATCTCTGGGTATCGACATACCCTTAGAAATGACAATAGCCCAACCGTCGACCACAACCCGACAACCAACATATCTCCTTATCCTATCAACAATGACAAGTGATACTCATCCGACAATTTTCAAAAGAAACCGACAATAAACAAAGGACAACTGGCAACCGATGCCAACAACAATAGACTACTCACGACCAACGACAACAACAACACCCGCAAACCGGCAACCTATGCCGACCACGGTCAACCGACTATACTGACAACCTCCCAGGGTATGATCATGAGACAACATGCATATGACCATAACACATCACAGCCCAACAAAGCAAAAACACATCTCAAACAAAACTGAGCTAAGTCCAAAAGAATATCTTTTATTATTACCAATTTTATCTTCCGGGCCCCGTCACTGGATAAGCTAGGGGTCCGACCTGGATATCAACATATTTCGGGTGCCAGACCAAAACCAAGAGAACCCAGGGATCGACATCCCAAAATAGTAACCCAGGGATAGACATCCCAAATATATCAACGGGATAGACATCCCAAGCATAGACATGCTTACCACAAGTAACCCAGGTCATGGCCATCACAAAACAGTCTTTATCCATCGAGTCGTACCACCGCTTTCCAAGTGATATTAAAGTCGTCTACACAATTTCCAATTATCCAATTTCCATTTCCAATATCCATTATCAATTTTCCATGGTCAATTGTCCAACAACAATCTCAACACAATATTCACAGAATCAATATTACAGTTCAGCAATCTCGACAGCAATAATCACAGCAGTCAATTATCCAACAGTTAATATCTCAGCAGTTCAATCAAACAACAAAGCACAACAATAATACCACAATCAAACTCAATTGGCTCAGCAGTTCAATCAGGCAAAATAATCACAGAAAACAAACACAGCATCATGTGCAACATATCAAAGAAAATCCACTCTCACAACAAATATCAGCAAATATCACAAAGTTATCAACAACAATAATCATAAGATGCAATGGAACCTATATAGTTCCAAGACCAACCATCCCGGCTATCACGGGTGGAATGACGTATATGCAACCTCACCTGATACTCCTCGCAAGCTGGTATCCGGTTAAGCCTTGATATTCCTATAATATAACAACAGTAATCACTTATAATGCACAAACAAGATGATTATGCATGATGCCGGTTTATTAGGCGGCTTATCAGTTCTTTTATTATTTCCATAGTTCTCTTATTCATTTATGTGGAGGTTACTAATAATCTATTTTCCATCTAATATACCAATCATGTCCAACATAAGTCAAAACCAAAACCGAGCGGCCAAGCCGACATCTCGGCCCTTAGGCTGCTTATGACAAGAAGGTATATATATACGTACACTTGTAGGTAATGTATTTTTAAGAAAATATATTTGTAAATGAATCAAGTCACGACCCGTTGAATACTCATAGTCCATATGACGTAAATAATATTATTCCCGATTAAATACTAAATACTTATATGTTTTATATACAATAATTATGTAATAATGGAAACGATAAATACGTCAAAATATTATTTAAATAGTATATCCTATAATAACTTGTTTAATGGAAATTATCTCCAACGGTACGAAATTAACGTAGCCAACGTATAGCATAAAATATTTGTGCGAATTTGTAGTTGTACTATTTATAATTAAATATCTACATATATAATCATAAGTACATGTTTACATAAAACTATAATTGTTAAGTAAGGATATAGTCTAGCAATATCTAAGCCGGTGAAAATAGCTGCAATACATTATACGATATATTCATATACTTGTAATAGATCAATAATTAAGATAAGGTATAGGTCCAATATTATTTTTGCCTAAAAGAAATATAAATAACGTTATAAAAGTATAACTATATATATAGCCGATACTATTTCAGTTATTAAAAGTAAATGTAATAGAGTAATTATATATGCTTAAGCCTTTTATCTTAATTAGCCCGAGTAAAGCATAAATTCGATAAACCGGAGTGAATAATACTATGGACCTTCTTTTGTAGCCCACTCGTAAAATAAATTAAAAACATAAATAAAAGACATAAATGAAATCAAAGCATTAATCATAAAATTAATATTAGATAAATTAAATTAAACGTTCGTTTGTTAACGCCGTTATAAAAGTCCGAGTCCGATAATAATGCATGGTTAGTCCAAGTGTCCGGGTTTTACCCAAAGCCCATTCTCGGGTTCGCCGGAAAAATCCCGAGGCATCGTCGGATTCCGGCCAGCACTGTTCACGGCAGTTACTGTTTGCTGCAGCTCATAGCAGCCCTCAGCTACTGTCCATCATCCACGTACCAACTCCGCACGTCCATGCCATCAACCCGGCCACCAACGTCATCACCATTGCCATTGCAACCTCCTGCTGGCCGGAGCACCACCAAACCACCGCGTCCAATACCCAAAACAGTGCAACCCACAGCCACAGCAACACCATTAACGCCATGTCTACCCACACAGCAAACAGAAACCCACAGCGTCCATCATCCAAAACAACCCCACCCAAGCCCACGTTAACGACGGCACCATCATCCACCACAGTACACAGACCCACAAATCAACTCAATTAATTAACCAGAAACCACAATTAACTAGAGGAAGGAAGAAGACGAATTCGACAGCAGCAGCAACTTACCCCGACGGTGGTCCGAGTTGTAGAAGAAGAGTGGAGATGGGGAAGTCACGGCCGAAGGCGAGGAGAAGCAATGGACGACGATTGAATCGTGGCGAGATCGAGCTCCGATCTTTGGTAGGACGGTCGTTGCGTCGTCTGTCTGTGCTCTGCAGCAGCTGTGAGCAAGGCGGAGACCGGAGGCAGAGGCGACGGCCTCGACAGCAAAGGAGGAATCGGGCGGCGTGTTACGGGCGGCCGGTTCCTTGCCTTGGTGGTGTCGAGCCTCTTCTCGACTGGAGGCAGCGAGCAAGGGAATTCGAGTGGCAGGGCCTTTCCTCGGCGGCGTCAGTCTCGAAGAGAGGAGGACAGACGCGGGGCTGCGTCGATTTGATGGGGAAGAGAGGCGGTGCAACGGACGGTTGCAGGGAAGAGGAAGAGTGAGGCGGCAGTGACGGTGACAGGGCGTTGGCTGGGCAGAAGTGAAGGAGGAGGACGGCGGCGGTGAAAGGCAGTAGATGGAGGACAGAGGCAGGCTGCGAGGGGGAAATTTAAGGAAGAAGGGAAGGAGGAGAAGACAAACACAAGAGGAAGGGTAACCGGGAAGGGAAGAAAATATCCGGGGACAAGAGTGGAGGAGAAGGAAAAGTGAAGGAGAAGGAGAAGGAAGGAGTGAAGAAGAAGAAGAAGAAAAAGGAAAGGAAAGGAAAAGAAACCGGGGAAGAAAAGGAGAAAAGAAAAGAGGAAAGGAAAAAGAAAATAGAAAAAAGAAGGGAAAATGAGAAAAAGACAAGAAAGGGTGGCCCGGGAGAGAGAAAATCGTGGCTCGGGTGTCGGCAGCATTATTGGTCTGGGAAAAGACCAAAATATCCTTCGGCCCGACATAGGGGCATTTTCGTCTTTCCGAAACTCATCCCGGTCCCGAAAATACAACTTAGGCTCGGAAAATCCAATTAATTCTTCTGAGCGTCGTACAAGTCTCAGATTTCCAAACCGAGGCTCGGTAAGCGGTATGAAATTCCCGTTAACCCAAGATACCTTTCTGATTTATTCCGAGGCTCGGAACATGGCGGAGAATACTCCAAAACGTCACGTATTATGGAAGATCAGATTCGAGGTTAGATTACTCTCGGTAAAATTCTCGGTAAATCCTTGTTTAACAACGGTAAACTTTATTACCCACTGTAAAAGTCAAACGACTCGTTACACTTTGGTCTGAATCATGCCATTCATCTGACAGGTCTGCCCATGTTTAGCCAAGTCCTAGGTTGGACCCAAAAGGTTGATTCTATCTTGTTTAGGGATTCGTTGTGATGTCTTTAATCAGGATAGTCAAGCTGCAAAGTTTGTAGATTCCTAAGATTGTTTGACTTAGAGAGATTGAGTTGTAAAGGTATTAGTAGTATAAAATAATTTGGTGATAGTGACATTTCATGTCCACTAACCACAATCTCCAATCCCACTTACTCCAATCCCTAATCCCACTTACTCCATTCTTCCATGCTTTCAGACCACGGATTCAAAGGCTGAAAAGATTTGTTAATTCACAAATATAGAGTAATGGGTTTGTCATAATCAAAACTTACTTAAGTGGCAAATTAACCGAATTAGCATTATAATGATCATTTAATAGAATAGTCTTATTCAATTTGCATTATGATCATTTAATTAGAGTAACCTAGTTTAATTAGCTATTATTCTCAAACTTAATCATCATCAGATTTACAAAAGTGGCTATATTCTTTATACATTTACTCTCTGTGTGCGGTATATAGAGGGACTCTAAAAGTGTCTTTTTGGATAAAGGGTTCTAAAACTCCTATTATTCATAGGTATTTTTCAATCGAGTCCTATAATTTTTTTTTTTTATTGATCAAGTCTTATTATTTTGAGTTGTTTATCAAAAGAAGTCCTAGGCACCATTTTCCATCCAATTTTGCTGAGTTGGCCGTTATCCTATGATGTGGCATGTATACATCACATGGTGACATGTCTAAAGTCCACGTCATTAGGAATTATTAACCAAATCAATAAATTATAAGACTTGAATGATAAATTTTTGAAATTATAGGACTTAATTAGAAATTATTTATAAATTACAAGAATATTTTAAATTCAAAAATCTTAAACTCCTAAATATTAAAAATTTAAAGCTTAAAATTCATAAATTTTTAATCTTAAAGTGTTGACCTTAAAACTTAAAATTTTATGGTATTAAAATTATAAATTTAAAATCATTAATCCTAAAATCTAAAGCACTAAACTTTAAAACCATTTCTCATTAAACTTAAAACTCTAAATCATAAAATCTTAATCCCTACCTTAACATTAGAAATACGGTTACGTACCAATCGTGAACAATCTAAAATCTCAATTCCTTATTTTAAATAATAATTAATTTATTTGGCATGAACCATCTGAAATTATATTTTAAGATTTGATTTTTGGGTTTAATATTTAAAGTTAGGGTTCTAGATCATTATAATATATGATTTAAGAATTAAAATTTTTGAGTTTATGATTTTGAGGTTTAGGGCTTTGGGATTTAAGATTTTATAATTTAGAGATTTAAGATTCTAGGAGTTACACTTTTTAAGTGGATATAATGTCTTTGAAAATTTAGGATTTTAACATTTTAAATGTAGAATTTAAGA
>JAKUCV010003410.1:29158-58806 GCA_028386065.3 Turnera subulata | reverse complement strand
TTTTTTTTTTTTATTAATGGTTGTTGGTTGTCATAAGTTGTAAGAAGTCTTTTTATTGTAAACTAGAGTTAGATACTTGGGCTTTAATATATTGTGGGAAGGGCTGTCCTCACAATGGGCCTTGATTTTGAATTAGTCAACTCCACAAATTGATAGCCGTTCAGTCTTAGCTATGTAGGTTGAAGTTAACTCTTGATGCATTAGTTCCTAAAATTTGAAGCAGAAATGTATAATTAATATACTTTCATGTATTCAGAGCCCAAGTAAGGCCGAAAGCAAAAGGCCCAAGTCCAACCTTGGAAAAAACAAGCTAAAGTCCGAGAAATAGTTACACTCCCACATGGATTTTTGAAAGCACTAGCTCATAACTTTCACGTTAAGAGCCCAAAAAACTTGAAGTCCGAATATCTAAAGCCCAAATGGAAATGGGCTCTCTTGTATTCTAGACCGCCCCTCTTCTTCCCTTCGCCATCTTTAACAAACAAACAAACGACACCGCAAAAGCAACAACCTCTTCCTTTCCTTCACGGACCTTCTCTGCAACTCCGACGACGACGAGGAACCCGAACCCGAACCCGCACCCGATCGGGTTTCCCTCCCTCCTCCAAAACGACCCAAACGCGATATGATATCCCTCTAGCCCCCTTCCTTCCCCAGGGAAGCTCCCATTCCCGGCCGATACATATCCAAGCGAGAGCGAGCTCTCTCTCTCCGGTCAATCCACCCAAGTCACCGTTATTAACAACTCCCCTGGTACAAAAAAAAAGTTAACACCTTTTCTTGTTTACTTGGAAAAGTAGCACTCTTTTAACTTGTCTTTTTTTTTTCTTCTTCTTCTTCTTAAACAGTTATAGGGAGGGAGCATTAGCGAATCAGATAATACCCGTTGATATTTTGAAATCACTGAAAAATGGGAAGAAGCAATCACCCACCCCAAAGCCTATCTGTGGCTCTTCCCGCCCACACCAAGGCTGTTAATTCAATCAACTGGTCACCAATTCACAGTATGCTCTCTCTTCTTTTTTTAAAAAAAAAAAAATTGTTTTGATGTTTCGCTTTCCTTGCTATCGTTGGCTTTATATGATCTGTTCATCTATAGTTTGTGTAACAGCTCACCTCCTTGCTTCTTAAGAGTCGAGGTGAGAAGAAGGTAGCACGTGCTTGTGGTTTTAAATTCCATGATGCGGCTGAAATGGTCACCGCGAGGAGGGTCCCTTGTTTCTTGTGGGTATGATTTTGCTGCTCGCGTCGGAGGTTTGAGGAGGACCAGGTTGTCGGGGCCACCCGCACAATCCTAATGTGTTCCTGTCCGGGGGATCCAAGGGGAGGATTAGGCTGTGGGATGTTAGAGTTGGGAAGGTGGTCCATGACTACTAACTACATCAGGAACCTTGGCCAAGTACTTTCGATGTTGAGTTTAGTACCAACGGGAAGCAGTTTGTGTCTTCCAGTGATGTGTCCGGAGGCAATGTCCAGTGAGAATTCTATTGTTGTTTGGATTCCACTGTCCAACCAGGTATGAATGACCCTTCTCTGTCATCTTCTCCTCCTGTATCAATTGGTGTGTTTGTGGTGTGGTGTCAGCAGATGCTGATTTGGGATTTGTTGTAGTTATTGAGTGTTGCTTATTTTTTTTTTTCTGGTTGTTACAGCAATTGCATATTTGTTTACAACTTATAAAGAAGCATATGTGCTCATGCCATAACATGGCTAAAATGAAAATTCCAGCAGTAATTAGCAGCAATTTTTGAAAAATCATTAATTCAGAATGACAAATCCAATTGATTCCCTCCCCATATATGTTTTTAGGGGATGAAAGACAACCATTATTGTTTTGGTGGTGCAGCTAGATGTTTACTTCCTTACACTCCTTGCTCAGTGCCCATTGTTTAGCTGGACGACATCCTTGGACTCGTCACATCTTGGCTTTTGTTATTTTGAGGTTGCTAGAAGTCTTATTTCTAGGAAGCTGTTATTACTTTTGGCTTTTACTGTTTTCTCCCTTTTGGTCTATGTTTGATTAATCCACTAAATTCATTCTTGGCTGCCTCCAGAAAGGACAAAGCCGTTCCCCCAAATGTGTGGCTCATTTCTTCAAGAATTCATAAAAATTGTTTTCCTGCATTCCGCTTATTTCATATGCAATCATAAGCTAGGTATTGCCTTCTCTATTTGCTTCATGCAAGCCTTCTTTTTTTGGACTCGCAAATATAGTTCCCAAAGCCATTCTTAGAAATGACTCTTAACCCTATGAGACTATTTGCTTTGCCTTTTGCATTTTCTCCAAGTAGTAATTACAAACTTGCTAATGTGTTATTAATAGCTCATCTGATTTCAGCCTGATTTGGACCGGGAACTTTCCCTGATCCTAACATGAATTTCATTTTTAAATTACCAAGTTTACAAACCCAATCCTTCTTTGCTAATCCATATTGGACTTTGAAATTGCCATATCACGTTATGAAATATATGCTTTCATATATGATCAAATTCATGCCGAGTTTTTCAGTGTGAAACTTTGCTTTATTAAGCTTTGATATGTACGCTTAAAAAGTCATTTGTCTTACCGATTGACCCTTGTCTTTCCTTATTGGCATTCGTGTAGTCAACTTTCATTTCTTCTTGGTGTGTCACTGTTCTTCCATAATGAGTATCCACTTTGCCTCTGTTTAGCTTTGATTCAAGTGCACCAATTTTCAAACACATGTAATAAACCTATGCTACCTAATTTCTCATTCCTTTCTCCTTCCTAGCCAGGAAAGTATTAACATCTTCTAGTACACCCGACCTCTCCCTACTATTGTATGTTTGACTGTCTGTAATGATACTTGAATTAATTCTGGTTCTTTTTTATGCTTATTTCCACAGAAAGGATGAATATCCTCAAGTATATCAATATTTGTTTCTTTTACTTTTTTTAAGTTACATGCACTTTTAGATAAAATAAAAATATAAATGAAAATATCTTCTTTGTCTTTGTTTGGAATCTGAAATACGATGCCAAAAGGCATTTATCTCCCTGGGCCAATTGACAAATTATACAGGACAAGGATATAGCAGACAGTGCATTTGGCTGCTCCCATGATGATAATGATAGCAATATTTAGAATTTTGTGGTTTTTGTGAAATGGGGTAGTGTTCTTCTATCAGCATTACAGATGCGTTTTCCTATATGATTGGAGCTTCTTTAGTTTGGATTTTGATATCTTTAGTAATTCATAAAAAAAAAAAGGCTCTTTTTAATTTCCTTTGCCTCAGTGACATCTTTACCCTTTACGTGATTATTTGCTCATCCTTTCTTTTGTGGCACAAGATATCATATCGAGAAAAGAGGTTTGTGACAGGCGCTCTTGGAAAAGTTGAAAATTTTGAATAACGTTTTATTCTCTAATGCTGACATTATAAAATTCTTTAGCTTGCAATTCAAACCAAAAAAAAAGGAATGTTCTTTTTAATTTCCTATGCCTCAAGGACTTCATACACTCTATCTGGTTACTAGCTCATCTTTTCTTAATATGGCACAAGATATCATGTCAAGGAAAGTGGTTTTATGACACTCTCTTGGAAAAGTTGGCAAGTATGTGAATACATTTTATTTTTTAGTGCTAAAATTTTAGTAGTTTTGATTTGCCTGATAGTGAATCTGCTATTCTTCAGTCAGTTCTCTTGATAAACACTGGAGAATATTTTGCAATTCTTTCAGCAAGATTTTAGCAGGTGACTCTTCTTGAGAAGCTGAAATGAGATCCTACTTACTGGACTAGCTAAAGCATTAATGTCTGCAAAATAATTTTTATTCTGCACACTCCTTTTAGGAAGCATGCTCCTTATACTTTTAACAGTTTAGGCTGAAGCTGACACACCTTCCGGTCTAACATTATTTATGGCTCCTTACTGTTTCTTTCTAGATATCTCCAGCTATTAAATTTTCTTCCCTTTCAACATGGCCCCTGCACTTTTTCTTTCCAGTTTCTCATACGGAGATCACAAGTTTTTCTTCATACCCATTTCTCAACTTCGAGTTCTAAACTGCCCCTTGGCTGAGATTGCACATCGGGCGCTATCAGATTCTTCGCGTCCCCTGCTTCATTTTATATGCTCTTTTATCTTTTTGAGGGACCGCTTCTGCTGCATTATATAATTGGCATTCTCCTTGGCAGCCACCGTAAACATGAAACATGAAACTGTATGTTGATCATTTGTACGGTATGCCTAGTTAGTTCTGACTTTGCATTTATTCTGCTCGCTTTGTAGATGATGCTTTATTTTCTGTGTAGGTGTATGTGGAGGCCTATACCTGCCCCTGCATTCGGTGCCATCCAGTTGATCCTTGTTTTGTTGCCCAGTCAAATGGTAATTATATTGCCATCTTTTCTTCAATTTCCCCATTCAAGCTTGACAAGTATAAAAGATTTGAAAGCCATGCCGTGTCTGGCTTTCCCATCAAGTGCAATTTCAGCATGGATGGTGAGAAGCTTGCCTCTGGCTCGTCGGATGGTTCAATATACTATTGCAGCTATAGGTCGTCTCAACTTAGTTAGGAAAATCAAAGCATATGATCACGCCTGCATAGATGTTGAATTCCACCCAGTCTTTCCAGATGTAATTGCTTCATGCAGTTGGAATGGAGATGTTTCAGTATTTGAGTGAATAGTAATTTTGCATTGTTCTGTTGTTTAATGTATAGGAACTTTTGGCCGACAACTCATGAGGCAAAAACGCTTTTATCTTGTCATCAACGCAGAAACGATTAGTGAAAATGAACCGAACCTCATTTGCTTGCTTGGCGTCCTGGTGACTCCCTTTGAAGTTCACCATTGACAAGGCAAACTTTGTGTTGCTTAGTCCCCAAGTGTTTCTCTTGATTTGTGAGGGGCGCGAATTCTCATCGTCCACTGTATTCATGACAATCAAAATGTCTGAAACGATAGGGTTTAATAGTCCCCCTTGAAAATAATCTTCAATGACAAAAAATTAATTGGCAGTTGTACAGATGAGACCTTCAGTTTCAAGGTCTGGTTACTGCACCATTTTGGTCTCTCACCTTACAAAGCACTATCATGAGCAGGCACTTTCATAAAGAATGGATTAGACGAGTTATTAGAGCTTTACTTGTCACAGCCCTGAAGGAAAGGCCTTGTCTTTGACTCTCTTTTTTGCCCTATTTGGGTGTGGTATGCTTTCACAAAAGCCATGGACAGCGCAGAAAATGACACTTCCAATTAATGTCATTATCACCAAGTTGCAGTGTTGCACCTTTGATGATCGGGGAGGATTGGCAAGGTGATTATCTGCCTGCGGATGATGTTCACAAAAGGCTGGATGTCAGTTTTTGAGCTTGAGAGCATTTTTGTGACGGTAGATCCTAGGTCTAGCCTAGACCTGTGTCATTATTACTGCTTGGGATTAGGCATGAAATCACTTGGTGCAGGCGTAGAACTTTTATTGATCATGACCAAGAAGAAACGAACACCATATGTATAAGTAAATGGGCTATTGCAGCGGGTGCTTGTTAGCGTAACACATAGGCTCGTCTAGATGCTGCTAACCCATACCTACCATCATATATAACAGGTATATCATTGAGGGGAGGCTGTAGAAATGTAGGGACATAGTCAAGAGTTGAGCAATTGTTCGTCCATGAAAGGGAAGAGAACAGGGGGGGGCCAGAAAAATATATGTTTAACAAAAGACACAATTATGCACTTCCCTTTCCATTCTTCATGGGGATCAATTCGAGGGAGACAAAAACACACCACCTTCCTTTTTAGATGCCTTGCCAAATGGGACCAACATCTCCAAGCCCCTATCTAGCTCCCAACACCACCTCATTAGCAGAATACAAGTCAAAGGAAATTAACAAAGAAAAAAAAATGGCCAAGAATTAAAAGAAAGAAAACATGCTTGTATCTCCATATTCGCAAGGCAGCGCACTATCTAGACAAAAGAAGCATTCTTCACAACATGAATGGTCCACGGCACTTGTCAAACTGTGGATATTGGGAAATATGATAATACCCTAATCCCATTTATGCGAGGAACACAGTTATGCAACCTATTTGCCTAAGAACAAATATTTTTTTCAACTTCCATATGAATATGTTCCCCACCTTAATTGGTCTGAAGCAACTCCCCCACCCTGCCCCTCCCTTGGATATCTCACGAAACCTCTTTCTTCTTCACCACCATGTTTCCCAAAAAAACAAATGTGGAAAGTAATAAAGGGCCAATGAACCAAGAACCGAAGCTCAATGTGGATGATGTTGAGTCGATGGACATGAAGCTCAACAAAAAAGCAAACCCGAAAATGTGCCCCCCCCCCCCCATAGACTGCAATCATAATCTAAAAGAGATTAACTTTTCTTCATGTACTTGTGGTCAAGCGGGTGCTCGCATTACATTGGACCCACCGGCTGGCTTATCCAGCGACAAGAAACGATGGGCTGAAAGTTTTAACCTAAGCCATAACGTTTTTTGATATATCTAAGATTGGACAGCAAACTCAATATGGTCCTAATGGCTTTCATGCGCATGTTTTCTTGGATTACCAAACACCAAACACCAATTAAAATTAAGGAATCTAAGACACCACTTAACGATGCACAATTCTTGCTTTTGGAATCAATAAACACACACACACACACTTAAAAAGGGAATTGGCCATGTAAATTTTTTTTTGCGGTTTATTTAATGTTGCAGTTGTCTTCTCTTTTGCATCCTTGTTTCTGATATGTTTTCAACTTTGGATTAATGTTTATCCTCTCCTACATGCTAGACCATAATCAAAATGTTTGTGCGTCGACACAAAGTGTAACACATCATCAGCCCGGCCCTCCCAATCCAGGCCCTTAAAAGTGAGCCGACAAACTCATTTTATCGGCATCACCATGTGATTTGTGGCCATTACCAAATCATCCATTTGGTTGGTTCTTCTTTTATGGCATCAGAAATATTTGATCAAATTGGTAAAGCACGGAGCATGATAATTTTTTTTTAAAAAAAAAAAGCCTTTTGTTTACCCCTTTTGGAAAATATTCCTTATATGGCACTCTATGCAATGCAGCCATTCACAAAGTTTGCTACCATTTCTTTCATTTTGGTTATTTTCTAATGTAGTATTTCTCCAATGTTGTGTGCTATATAATGCTCTCCAGAAGCCTAGCTAGGCAATCATGATTATGATCTAAGCTTCATTTAACAACTTGTTATCGTAATCATATCTTGAAAAGCTTTTATATAAAAAAAGAAAAATCATATCTTCAAAAGCTACGTGAAATATATTTCAAACACTATGCGACCAGATCATGCCACCAAGGACTAGAATTGAGCCCAGTGAAAATCCCAGTTGCTTTAGATTCTAAATATATGCACCCACGTACACTTTTCAATTAGAAAGCAAGATCTCATTTCGGCTTTTCCAGTGACTTTTTTCTTTCTTAATTACGACTGACTGTTTCAACAGTAATCCTTGCGGTGCATTTCATGAGTATCCAAGTCTAGTCAACTATCTGTAAGCAACTGTAAGCTTTTTGATGCTAAACAAAGATTTATTAGCAAAGCAATTTGGCTCTTTAATAAAATGGTAGTGCATGCAACCTAGGGGTATTTATGTTTAATTGGAACGTACTACAAGTGATTGCGCATGATAATATTAATTTATAGAGCGTGAGCTAATTAACTTTATTGATCCTATATTCATCATTTATTCGTAAACGGTAGAGCAGCATACAATAGTACGTAAATTCGTCATTCTATACCTTCCTATATTCATCATTTAAATGTTTTATGTAGGTTCTTTTTTTTTTTTTTTCTACGATACAAATTAAGTTGATCATGTAAATGTATAGACGTTAGCTAAACCAATGATCCATCTTAAAGGGCGTCCAATTGCAGGCACGCAAGGTTGTAGCTCTAGAAATTTCTTAGAAAACCAAGGAGTGGTACACTTGCAACCGCACCAATAAGTAATATATGAATACGATAAAACATTTTGTACAGCAAGCCAATAATGGAGGCTGAAAAGGCGAAGAGGATAGATGTACTTCCAAGTTTTTCTTTCCCTAAACATTCACTTCCTTTCCGCTCTTTTTTCTCTTCATGTGATCATACTTTAGCATAAATTGCATAATAGTGGAGAGGGAAGGAGAATTATAAGCATCCTTGGCAGGAGCATAATTATTGTCCTCGCCGTGAAATGAGCTTGTATGTAGTGAAAAATTATTGGAGTACTCCTTGTGTCTATAGCAACCTCTCAATTGTTGTAGATTCTTCACCTTTTTGGGGAGTTTATAGCATACAAAGTGGCGAGCCCGGTGTGAGAATATGCTGAGAGCACTTTTATCCTTGAATGACTCCTATTGACTTTACTTGTGGTTGTGGAATTCTCCTTATAACTACATGGAATCTAGGGCTATTTACTGTTTCCTTTACCTTTAGGGGACATTAGTGCATGAATAGTAAGTGGATAAACCTGCTAACAGCAAGCCCAATAATAACCAGCCATTGACACGCACATGAAAAAGGAAGGCAGCTAAGCCCCAAAAAATTAAAGCACCTATATGATATGTGTCCTTTCCAAAGGGTAAAATCACCATCCACCAAAGTGGATGAAAAGAAAACCAAAAAGATAAAGTGGGTGATAAGAATAAGAAGCATATTCAAAAGGCCAAAGTTAACGGCAACATTTAGTGTTAATGGATGAAGTCAAGGATAAGGACTTCTTCACTAGCTAGTCTTTTAGTAAGGTTGTGCATGACATTTGATTGGATTGATTAATTGGACTACGGAAACAATAAAGCATGCCGCAATGTTGTTTGTACATTGTGGGTTCTTGATTTATTTGTTGGGTGAAAGTGTGACTCTTTGGTGCATGAAAAAAGAAAAAAGAACGTATATGCCATTCTATATAAAGTTCAAATAGACTTTCCCCCTTTTTTTTCCCCCCTTTATGTAGTCATTTCCCTTTAAGTACGCAAAGGACATTTCTTGAGTACAAAATTAACCAAGTAGCCTTCTTTGTGTAGCTATCCAGTATCATTTCAATCTATTTTATCCCACTCAATACCAAAGGAAGGGTAGATTCTAAGTCATTTGATTCATATCATGCACATAAAATCCTGTCGGAAGTAGGATTGAAGCCCGGCGCCGTACCAAGATTTTTTTTTTTGAAAAAAGCACCAATGAGATGTAGATACATGTATTTTTATTTTGTTTTTTTTTTATCATGAGTAGCTAGCATCTCTTATTGAATTACATCATAATAGAGCACAATCTATGTATACTTTTGTAGGAGCCTCTAGCATATATATCTGTACATTCTATCTATGGTAGGAAACCTTCATTATTGTAGACGCACATCGTTTAGCTTGGCTCCGAAGTTATAATGCCTAACTAGATTTCTAGGTAGCTAATCGAATTATAAAGAAACCTAGCCAATGGTATCATAAAAATTGAGTGGAAAAAATTCTTTCTCAATTTGCATGTAAATCTCTTAGTTCATGTTGCTACTTTTTCTTTCTTTTTCTTTTTCTTTTTGTTTCGAATTGTGTCATTACTTGTTACACTATAATGTCAATGACAGATATATATTGTCACCAACCAAAACTACTTTGCATGGACTAGTTGAAATAGTCATATATAAGGACACCGAGGTTTCAGTTTCGGGGCTAAACTATTCATTCTTGACTACATGTCACAGTTTGCTGATGAACTCTTGCATGTTAGAGTTTCACTAGTCATAGGATTTCATGATTTCTTTTGCATTATTGTACTTTTTCACCTGACAAAGATGAAAAGATTGTAACCAAACAATGATGAGACAAGGTAGCTTTGGTCTGATAGATTGATGAAAAAAAGAAGTTTCAAAGGGTCTTTCAAGTCCCATCATGTCATAGCATGACCATGAATTCTGGAATTGAGCTCTATTCCCTGTGGCTAAAAGCCAAAATAAAGCCCAAAACGGGCTGTATAAAACATAATATATAAAATACTACTACTACGGTATACCTGCTCCATGCATAATTCAACGAGATATTTAAGAGATAGTATAGAATAGAACACAATCTCCAAAGCCCTTTTGAGCTGTCAAAAAACAAGCCACTTTTTATGCTTTTTCCTCGACTACAGGCCAAGCAAGGGAAAAAAAAAGATTAGGTTGCATGTGATGATCGATGAGGTAATTTAAGTATTGGCAGTCGAATGTGTATATATATATCTGATAAGCCAATACAATTCATTCTATGCCCCCATTACAATATTAGGTCAATCCTAGTAATTAGAATACAAAATGTCACTGTTTTAAGGCAGGATCCTGCCTTAACGATCCCGTGATGATTCCTTTTATGGATCTGATAAAAATGTCTCCATGTTGGTACTATCTCTGACATTATCTTCGGCAACATGGGATTAGGGACCACAATATTGGTCGCTTAATATAAGTTGATCACGATTAGATGCCTAGTTAAAAGGTTTGTTCATCTTAAAAATGCATTTTTTTGGTGAACAGTGTGTATGTGCTGGAATTTGGCTATAGTATAGATAATTCATATCTCGTGCATGAGATCTCGTCCTAAGACCTGGTACGCCAAGCGTTGTATTGTGATTTCATCAAATCTTAATCAATCTTATTGATATTGGTCCCAACTCACAAGTAGGACGCATCGAACCACGGAGAAAAATTAGTCGACTGGAATACTCTTCTAGTATTAAAAAAAATTCTTTTTGTTTTTTTTCTTTTTCTTTTTTGGGTACATAGTTGCTTGTAATTCACGTGCCTGCATAATACAAACCGGGGCTATATGGATATTTGATTTTGAGCTTACCCTTTGCTTTCGTATCTTTGGTTATTAATTAGTATTGCATGCTAGGTGTGAACAGTACCTGCCGACCAAAGAGAAAATTTTGCCATGTATAAAATCATTAAATTGTGATAAATATTAATTCAAATTATTGGACCAATCCTCGTCGTGGTTTAGGACTTGGGTTGCTCTGCACTCTGATACTATGATCTGATGACCAAATAAGGTGAAATAATAAAATCTTATAGGTTGCACCAAGATGGGAGATTTGACCAAAATAATTTCCATGTCAGTTTCGTTTCCAATTTGACATCCCATAAACTTCTGCAGCTAAAATCTGAACTCTAGATTTTCATTGGCTCAATCCAACAATTATTGAATACTACAGATTAATTATATTATTTTTCTGAAAGACAACAGTACTACTTATGATGTTTTTATACTAACTTATTTTTAATACTGCAACTCTCATGTATATATATTATTGGAGTTAACAAGTATGGCACTGTTTTACCTTTTTTTTCCTTTTTGGCGGAGCAGTGTAATTTTGAAATTGATGTATTCTATCATTATTTTTAGAAACACTAGGACTAACACATTCGTAAGTGGACACTAATATTCATTATTCACAAAAAAAAGGAAGACTCATCTAACCAACACAAAAAAAAATTAAAAAAATAGGGAGTAAATAGTCCGATCAAGTAGAAGCACAAAAATCAAGACCGATTAGTAAATCTAATTATTTTTATATCTAGCTATCATCACCAAAAAAAAAGAGTTGATCTCCTTGCTCATCCAATAATTCATGGATTCATCCGACAGACAAGGAACACGAATAGAAAGCAGGGATAATGGGAGACAGGGAAGAAGAGCAGGGATTTGGGGGATTTTTTTTTTTTTTCCATTTTCACATTCACATCTTCTTCTAATTGTTTCTGGGAATTAAATAATACCCCCCATATTCTTCCCCACACAATAGATATACTGCCATTTTTCCTCGAGATGTTAAGGGTCCAAAAAAAGAATAATAAATAAGAATATCTCTTAATGGAAAGTCAACGGTCAAAGATATGCATTACTGTCTCTGTCTCCCACAAACACCACCTCTTCCTCTCCCCTATTTCACATAACATTCTCCAAAGACCATTCACTAGTCTCTACACCAAGCACCATGCACACCCACTTGGGCCAAGGCCCTACCTGCCTCGGTGCACCCGCCTCCACCCCCAACCAAGTCTTCTTCCCTGCAACCCCTCTCCTGCCTTTCCATTACCCTACATCCTCCTCTCGTACTCAACACAACATAATATATTCCTATTCCTCCTAAATCCCAAGATCAAAGTTTTTAGTCTTGGTAGAAGTGGATATATGAAAATTGTATTATATATCTCACTTTATAAGAATGAAGCGTATAGAGTCACAAGGAAAGATTGGTTCGTAAGTCAACCTAAAAACATAACATATTTGTATCATAAAAACATAACATATTTGTATCATATGTATCCACACAGCATTTATTTATTTCTGTTGAGTTACTTGTATGATTATATATTAAATCATATATACCACCTGGGGTGGTGGCCTAGTGGCAAGGTCTTTAACTTGCCATCTCTAAGACTCGAGTTCGAGTCCCGGCGCTTCCAGTTAAGTCCCATAGTGTGATGCGGTTGAATATGGCCTTCTACACGGTGGGGTGCTGGCCGTTGAGCCCGGTGACTCCCCGATATTATGACGCGCAGCAGGTGAGGGTGTCCGCTGGTGCCCCGGTTGGACGGTCTCTCCTATGAGGAGGATCTAATGCCAGGATGTAACCGGTATTGACCAGGGCCTGGACCGACAGGGTGATGATGACACCACTGATGCTTTTTTTTTTCCGACAAAAAAAAATTAAATCATGTATAACTACTTTAGTATTTCCTTTTACCCCTCATTAATATTGTTGGCTTTCTAGCATCCCAGGACTGGCTGGTCCGTTGACTTTATGAAAACATCATTCTACAACTTTTTTAGATACATTACATATTGTAGTCAATTTACATGCATCTACCCAGTCTATGGTTTTATATATACTTCAATATCTTCCATCCATCTAATTTTTGCCGGGGTCCTAGCCCAGCCGTATCATATGACCGGTTGGTCCGTTGACTTCCTTTTTTTCTCTTTTTTTAGGCTAATCAATCAGTCATGTTTTATGTCCTTTATTTGCATTTTTTCGATTATGGTCTTGATTCAAAGCCGTTAGATCTTACAGTTGGGGGCTCGTTGACCACCATATCCGCCATGCGCTTCTCCTTTATCACTCAAACCACCTGTTGGGGTCTTTCTCCGTCCAATATTAATAAATGAACAATATAGATTTCCAAAACACAAAATCAGGTTTTTAATATTAGCTTCAAACATATAATGCAATTTCAAAATCCAGTGTGAATCAAAATGATTAATTTTATATGAGTCACTGTAAATTTGTGTCTTACACCTGTGATGTGATGATAGTATGTGGTATAAGATATTTCTCCATCTCTTAAATTTCATTTATTTAAGAAAGGAAAAAAAATTAGCACTAGAAGGAAAAAAAAATTACTTATAAATGAAAGAAACTAATAAATCTCATCACCAGCGAGTTATTGAAAGTATTATAATCACCAGAGTCATGTATGGGGTACATATTCTTATTTGTAGCTTTGTTTCAAACATATTTTTTTCTCCAAAAAGAATTCCAACAAGCTAAGGGGGTGTGTGTGTGTGTGGCAGTGACATCAACTTGAGGGTCCTTTGAGCAACAAATCCTCTTTTAAATTCTGGGTTCTTTTGACTCTTTCAAATTCATCATGCAAGTTTTCGTTTTTGAAATTGAAAATTACGGACCTGTTTGACTTGGCTTCTTACGTTTAGCCTATATATTGACCTTTAACTAATCTTTGTAGATAAGTCAAATTAAAATAATAATTGTAGTTGAAGTATTTCGGTTAATAAAATGTTACTTTTCACAAATTTAAAGCATCGGGGGAAGGAGTGATAAAGATTAACTTAATCAGATAAAAATGGAAAGGAAATTATAAATAGTGTGATATGAGCCTAGGAGCTTTACTAGTATTTTCAAAATTATTTGGACAACATTATTTTCATCATTTTTTTTTTATGGAGTTTAAGAATACTTGTCGCCTTGCCGATTTATATTATAGATTGGCACTCAGACAGATCAGTACACTACAGAAGCATGACATTTAGACTTTTGCAGAAATAACTTAAAACCATTGCGTGTGTTTTTATACCTGTGTCGACTTTGACTCTGAACATCAAAATCATAATTTTGTTATAAGATATGTTAGGTACCAACTGGATGGACAAATGGCCTTGTTTCTCCAAGTTCAATGTAGTAGTTTTCTAAGAGTTATGCGAGTCTTCTATAAAAATCTGTTGGACATCCTTGTCAAAATGATCCCCACGATAAAAGCAGGTTAAATAAACATGCTTATCAACCAAAAAAAGTCAAAAGGAGCTTTTTTCTTTCTTTACCTTCCCCTAAAAGACGACTAAGAAAAAAAAAAAATCAGCTTTAGAATTCAAGGAATAAAAAACATGAGACTTGCACCAGTGTCCTGTATGGCTTATAGTGTTTTTTTTTTTTTTTTGCATATGTATGTTTGTATACATCAAATGCTATTAAAAGTTCGAACAAATTTTGATGCCGCTATATTTATCGTTTTTGAATCAGAATTAATTAAACACTTTGAGGTGGGCAAATGTTCTTTGATCCATTACATTGATCCTTCCCAAGATGATGAAAGATGCATTGAAAAACTGTGATGTTTACTTTTTTCTTATTTCCTTTCATTGTCTATATCCCTCCCAATCTCATCATCCCAAGTATACCTTTTTTCATGCAATATATGGAAATCACAGCAGAATATGTGCGAATTTCAGTTATATGTCCATTTCTGTCACGGCCTTATTTTACATGTTAGGTTACCCGTATCTCCATTTTTTTCAAATGCTTAACCCACATATGTTTTAGAGTGTCCACTTTTCACATATATATAGATTGCCTGAAGCCGAATATTTGGCGAGGAAATACCGCGCGTAATAACAAAAAAAAAGAAATCCCTGCAAAGTACCCAAAGAAAAAAACTTCACTACGTGAAGGCACTGAATTGCTATTTGCACACATGGTAAAATCTAATGTAGGGCATCCAGCTGTCAGGGCCTCACTTGGATACGCCAACAAGAAATCCCAACCATTTTCATCGTACGCAGATATACTCGCATCCGCCGTGACGATTTATCTCATAACCTCCTCCCTCTCTCTCGCGGTGTTTCTGACGACATATGTAAGATGTCTCGCGATAAATTGGTGTGTTTGAACGTCGTTTTTGTTACCGGGAAATGCAAGCAAGGGGTGCCGGTATTTTGTGGGACACCCGCGGCACAAGCACGCATGTAACCGGTGGAATTACTGTGCGTATACTGGAAGCTGCCGGTCAGAGCCCCCTTGGGAAGGACCGGATATTGCCGGTTGCCAACGGTTCCCCCGAGAGGCCTTCAAACATCTGGAGAGGGCACATTCCAAACGGTTCCCGGTTTTTTCTCCTCTACGGCATGCAACAAACATGAAACTCTCTCTATAGGAAATTGAGTGCTTTTTCATGGATCAGTTTCTTCAACCTGGGAAAGCCAAAAAGTAATGAAGGGAATTTGTAACCAATTACCATGAAACAAAAATATAGGTAATGGAAAAAAGTTAAATTTTATTTTATACTAGATGATTTATAGTGTTACCAGAACACATGTCAATTATAGAGCCTGAGCACAGTAACATTTGTCTAAAAACCCAGCAGATTTTTGTAATCTTGGATTTCTCAGAGTATATCTCTACTAGTACTAGTGTGAATTGTTACACTGCTAGTAATAGATTTCAATATCTACAATGTACCTAATCATAAAAAATCAACCTTCCTAATTTCACAAGTAATATCTCTATTGATTCCTCAAAAAGAAAAGTAATATCTCTATTGACTTCATGCTTTTGTTCTGTGTGCAAGGAAGTGGAAGAATATACTACAAAAGGCGAGAATGAAATGAAATGATATTTTTTGGAAGCAGAGATGCAATGACAGGTGTGTCCTCCATGCCAAAAATTTGTTACTCTCAGATCCCAAAATTGAAAGCACAACCACCTTGTTTCCCCTCTCTATATAAACACGAGCCCATCCCTTTTTTTTCCCACACAACACAACAACCCAACCAAAACCATCTGTCTCTCCAAGTCTCTCTGTCATATAACTAAAAAAACCAACCTCATGAGCTATCTGCATCATCTCTTTAACAAGTGCAAAGAAATAAGTAACCATGTCAGAGGCACCAAAAACCACGTTGAAACCCGTAGAATACAACCTCGCAGAGAAGAACAAGAGAACCCTTCGGTTCATTGAAGATGTTACCTCAAGCCCTGATGAGGTCCAAAAGAAGGTTCATGAAAAAATCCTGTCTCACAATGCTCATGTTGAGTACTTGCAGAGGCATGGCCTTGGCAGCTACACAGACCGCGACACTTTCAAGAAAGTTATGCCTATGATCACCTACGAGGATATCCAGCCTGATATCACCCGTATTGCCAATGGCGATACTTCGCCAATCCTTTGCTTTAAGCCCATTTCAGAGTTCCTCACGAGGTGGGTTAGGATCTCTGTTTTTTACTTCTTGAATTACTGTTATATTTGTCATTATAATGGTGGTGGCTTTGGCTTAATGGGTTCTCTTTATAATGTTTGTTTTTTAGCTCTGGCACATCAGGGAGGAGAGGAAGCTGATGCCAACAATTGAAGAAGAACTTGGGAGGAGGTCCCTACTGTATAGCCTGCTGATGCCTGTTATGAGCCAGTTTGTTCCTAGACTAGAAAAAGGCAAAGGAATGTATTTCTTGTTCATAAAATTTGAGTCCAAGACACCCGGTGGCCTTCTGGCTAGGCCGGTTCTAACTAGTTATTACAAAAGCTCTCATTTTAAGAACAGGCCTTATGATCCTTACACCAACTACACTAGCCCAAATGAGACCATCCTCTGTCCTGATTCTTACCAGTCCACGTACTCCCAAATGCTCTGTGGTCTCTGCCAAAACAAAGAAGTCCTGAGGGTGGGTGTTGTGTTTGCCTCTGGGTTCATTCGAGCAATCCGGTTCTTGGAAAAGCATTGGCGGCTTCTTTGCAATGATATAAGGACTGGCACAATTAACCCTCAAATCACTGATCCAACTGTCCGGGAAGCCGTCATGAAAATCCTGGAACCAGATCCAAAACTTGCTGACTTTTTTGAGGGGGAATGCAGCAAGGAGTCACGACAAGGGATCATAACAAGGTTGTGGCCTAACTCCAAGTATGTGGACATTATTATCACAGGGACCATGTCACAATATATTCCAACGCTTGATTACTATAGCAATGGCCTACCCTTGGTGTGCACTATGTATGCCTCCTCAGAATGCTACTTTGGGGTCAATCTCAACCCACTTTGCAAGCCAAATGAAGTGTCCTACACTCTCATTCCAACCATGGCCTATTTTGAGTTCCTCCCAGTCCATAGAAATAATGGAGTCACCAATTCAATTTCCATGCCCAAATCACTTAATGAGAAGGAGCAACAAGAGCTTGTTGATCTCGTTGATGTTAAGCTTGGACAGGAGTACGAGCTTGTCGTGACCACTTATGCAGGTAACTAGCTAGCTATCTTTACTTTTTGAAATGCTTGTTCAATTAATTTTTCTTTTCTTTACAGGTGTGCAGAGGTGTTTCTTACGTATGTTTGTTGCTAATTTTAGTTCTATAAGACTCTACTGCTACAGACTTGGGGATGTGCTAAGGGTGGCTGGATTCAAGAACAAAGCACTGCAATTTAACTTCATATGCAGGAAAATTGTGGTGCTTAGCTTTGACTCTGATAAGACTGATGAAGTTGAGCTACAAAATGCAGTCAAGAACGCGGTGAGCCATCTGGTCCCATTTGATGCCAATCTAGCATAATATACTAGCTATGCAGATACCACCACGATTCTAGGGCACTATGTGTTGTTTTGGGAGCTTACCCTGAATGGGTCAACTCCAATCCCAACTTCAGTGTTTGAGGACTGTTGCTTGATAATTGAAGAATCACTTAACAGTGTGTATCGCCAAGGACGTATCTCTAACAATTCAATTGGGCTCTTGAGATCAAGATTGTTGAGCAAGGGACTTTTGATAAGCTCATGGACTATGCCATCAGCCTTAGGGCATCAATAAACTAGTACAAGACCCCAAGATGTGTGAAATTCGCACCTATTATTGAGCTATTGAACTCAAGGGTTATGTCCAGCTATTTCAGTCCAAAGTGTCCTAAGTGGGTGCCTGGGCACAAGCAATGGGGAAGTAATAACTAAGGGGAATGGAAAAATATCTATTTGGTAGATTTAATTCCACGGAGGTTCATGAGCTGTTTTTTGGTAATCTCAGGATAATGTTAAGGACCATTTTCTAGGTTAACCTATGTGTTATTTTTTTTCTTCTTCTTCTTCTGCTTCTTCTCTTTTTTTCTTTTTTTTTTTAAGTTTCAAAAGAATCTTCTACTCCCTCCCCTTTTTAGTTGTTGTTTAATATGCATAGAAACATTGGGATTAGCAATGTACAAAAACAGTTCTTGTTTCAAGGAAAGCTTCTCCTTCTCCTTCTTTTTCTTCTTTCTTCTAAGTGGTCTCTTAGTAGTATTTCTTAGTACTAACTTTCCTTTTATTGCAAAGACCGTCGCATTTTATGGGAAATTGATTCTTATTTCCAACCAGGATTCATGCCCACTTAAAACTCATGGCCTATAAACTAAAACCGCAACTGGGAAACTAACTAGTACTACTACTTTCAAACGCCTCTCTCTTTGTATCATCTTTTGGATAAAGCAAGCCAGCTTTTGCCAGTCTAATTGAATTATTTATAGCCAAAAATAATAGACTTAATTGCCACATGTCAACTGCCAAGTTCTCTAAAAAAAACAATACAAAGAAGCACATATCCCTTCTTAGTGACTTCTAGCCAATGGTCCAAGTGGCCAAGTTTAGAATAACTAAAATAAAATGCCCCACTCTTTACATGGGATATTATGTTGCCAACATAGAGATCAAGATAGTTAGCCGAACCTAGAGCCCGTTAGACCCGCAATTCACTAAACCAAGTATAGGTTTGTTGTTTTCGTGTCTCTAGTCAGAAAATTGTTGTGATAAAAGGACTCAAACTTTTTTCAATAATGCTAGAGTTACACAGACTTCTTTACTAGAAGATTCTTAGTGGCATTATGCTATTGGATGATCTTTAATAACCCTCCACATCATCTTTTATTTTTATCTTTAATTTCAAAAATTAAATTTTTTATCATCACAAAATTTTTAACCATTTCAAACGATTTTCACTGCTTCTCAAAAAATTTTCTTGCCTCCTCCCTTTTTCAGATTTGGATTAATTATCTCTCCCAAAGTTTCTGTAGTATATTAGAACTCTTTTTATTAACTATCTAATCTACTGCTTATGAGATTAGGGATTAGGGTTCTCGAGTTTTTTTTTCTTCTGATCTCAGGTTCAAATCATGGGATTAGGGTTCTTGAGTTTTTTCTTCTTATCTCAGGTTCAAATCCAATCATATCCCAAATTTTATGATTGTAGTGGCATATTTTGCAGATCTAAGAGGATAGGTAAATTGGAGCTCAATTTTTGTCACTCTTTAATTTATTTTGTTGTTAGTAAGTCATTGAATTCTTATATTTTATCTCTTTTCTTTTCTTTTCTTTTCTGCGAAACAAGAAATTTTCAAATTTTATCAAAACTTGAATTGAAATATGGGGCATGCTCATGGGAATTGAACCAGTGGGAAATTAAAAAAAGAAAAGCCAAGAACCCTAATCCTCTAATTGCATAAGCAGGGAAGAGGAAAAAAATAGTTGATAAAACGAAAATTTGGAGAGACGGTAAAAATCGTGAAGGCGGGAAATGATTTTTGTGATAATAAAAAAACCTAATTTTTTAAATTATAAATAAAAGTAAAAGATGATGTTTATCCAATGGATGGAATGCTAGCTAGAATAATTTGATTGACCCCTCAATCGCCTACCCCCTACTACCTAACCTATGCAAGTAGTATGTCACTTCAACAAGTAGCTAGTAACATCTGTACTCATATTCAACCATAATTATATTGGATGTTTCTGGGGGTTTGTTTTTGCACTGAGCAGTATCAATATTGTTATTGTATCGGATGTGAAAGAAATAAATAAATACATATACAGTATTTGATGGAATGCAAAGGTAGAGTTGCAACAAACACTTGTTAATATGACCTGTGTGAGTGTGTCAGTTGGACCCAATCCTTGTTCTGGCCATGAAAATCGCCTGGAATTCATGAGGGGGGGTCAAAGGACAACAACTATTGATATGGCAGGGAAATTTTGTTTTGGAGTGGCAGGACAGATAAGGTGGAATCAGAGGCTGTTCCCTTTCTATATTGCCATTGTCTGGGAAACAAACAAAATCAGTTTCATAAAAACATGTTTGTTTTTCCAAATGGTTCAGTCAGACGACAATAATAGCAGTGGTGTGTGACCCAGACAGTGCCCCCAGAAAAAGAGAGAGAGACAATTCCTACAGACATTTTCTGATAAAAAAAAAAAAAGAAAACAGAAGCACCAGTTATTGAGGATAAGGTGATCTTTGCCTTCTTCTTTTTCTTATTTTGTTTTCTGCGTTTGCTATGGAGTGGCCGGTCTGCTGCTAGTACAGTATCATTTCTGACATGAGCCTGTATCGTTTATGATGTCTATGTCCACCTCCTCAAATCGTACGCCTTGATGCCACACTGATGGAGCTAAGGTTGTCAATATGAAGTTTAAATATGAAAATTTGACCCACACTGATTTCGGGACAAAAAGGCAAAAAAGCACATGGTACATAATTGAAACAATGTAATGTTAGTCCTAGCAAGTCACTAACACATATATGTAACTTTCCGGTACCATGTAGCCAACAGAAAAAGATGTGGGGGCGGTGGCCGTTGAGTCCGGAGTCTCCCCGACACTATGACGCGTAACAGGCAAGGGTGTCAGCTGGTGTCTCGGTGGGCGGTCTCTCCTATGAGGAGGGTCTAATGCCAGGATATAACCAGTATTGACCGGGGGCTGAATCGACGGGGCGATGATGACACTACCGATGCCTTTTTTTTTCTCTCGGCAAAAAAAACAAAGAAAAAGATGAAAGTAAAAAAAGTAGAAGAAAAAAGTGAGGGCCTGTTACTAGCTACTATTTGCTTAATTGGATGGCCAAACTATTGGCTTAGGCACCGGCATCTGTATATTATGATCTACAGCTAATTCTGTTTTGGACAGGAAATTATTGAGGCCTTAATGGTAAGTGATTTAATTAAGAATTCAAAATCTATTTTCCTCTATGAAAAGGAACTCCATTATCACTATACCAATAGGCTTTATGTGATGCATGGTCAAGTAATTAGTTCCATGTTTCCATCAAGAATAACGTGCAAGTAATGACACTATTATACACTAACCTTGTTAGTACACCATTTAATTCAAATCATTCACATAATATATATATATGTTCACTATTACATGGTTATTTTCGGATTTGGTCCAACCATGGTTCAATGGTACTGGTTTAACCCCTCATTGTCAAACTTCCATTGAGACAATTCTTTTGTTTTAGGCCGTTTCAAAGAGTTTTCCATGGTTGGTTGCCTAATATTTACTATTGATTATCAAATTATGTGTGTGCAACAATTAAAGCATCATAAACCAAATTAATTAGTTTGATAACAATTAAGTATGAGGAAACATGTACGGAAAATCAAATTTTGTTCTCTAAGAATGGTATAATCTTGTTACTTGATTTTCAATATGTCAAGGTCTTAAGTTATATATATTCTAACTGGATATACAAGTTGACTCTCAAGATTTCTTTATTTTTTTGAACACCAAGATACTTCATTGGTGCATATAAAGCCATTAAGTTCGGTCTAAAAGGTGAGGAATTAGAACATTTTTTAAGTAAAAATTTTGGGGCAAATACGATTTCGGTCTATAGTAATCATTACTTGTATAGTTGAGTTTCTATTTTCCTTTTTACTTGCTTCCATTTTTTTTTCCTTTTGTGCACGGCCAAATAATTAAATCAATAGTTGTTTATTGGCTTCCTAAGTCAATTAATTTGGTGGCGATTTCCCGAGGTTTTTGTTGCTTCAAAAGGGTATAATATGTACCTTGTGTTGCTTCCTCGAAGAAGCCGACCATATATGTTTGAACAGGTTGCTTTTTTTCTGCAAAGTGTTTTATGATCTTTTCCATGTGAAATCAAATCATCTTACCCTAGTGCTATTGGCTTTGAGATCAATTTCAATTAGAATTTTCTTCTTTTTCTGTGATTTCCTAGCTTTGTCTTAGTAAAGTAAGTTAAATTTCAAATGGCCTAGCTTAAGTACAGTAAGCTATATATTTGGTTGAACCAAATTCTAATAAAGAATTAATTGGAGAGCATTTGGACTGCTGCATTAAGTTTTTGTTTTGTTTGGTTTTCCTTCTATATGTTATCCAATTTACTCTATCAAATCGAGCCGAGTAATTAAGAATTGAACATTGTTAAACTTATTATTGAAACGACCCCCTAGCATTGCATATTCAAGTATGCGTTGAACTTCAGGGAGAGATTAGTCTGGTAGTTGATTGAGACAATGATACTCTCCTAATGTTAAACAAAAGAGGCCTATGTAAATGGATATTAAGTTGTTAAAATGCTAAATGCTTCACCTTGAGAGGAACAAATCCTAAAAATCTCAACTCTAGAGTCTTAACTAAGTTCCTTGACTACCAATTGAAGTTCAAACTAAAGAATAATCTCATCATCACCTCACCAATATACTACTAAATGTAAGTTCCAAAAGGAAGAGAAAACAATTCCCCAAAAATAGAAGTGCATGCTTAACTAGTCTTAGAACTGAAGTGTCGGCTTGAAAGTTTATTGATTTTGTTTTCCAAAGAAGCAAATCTCACGGAAGCCGCTGCTGGTTTTGCTTATAACAACAACACCCAAAATCCCCAGCTGTACTTTGCTTCCTTCTTTCACCTGTTACTCCCCTTTTCACACCACTCCTTTTCCGCTTGAACTATTCTCCCTCTTCCACCTCTTCAAACGGTTCCCCGTTTTTCTTTGCAAAAAATTTATATAGTACTTTTGTATATTAATTAAGCCCTCTAAACCTTTTATCAAGTCAAAATCAAATACATTAATAATGATGTTATATTATATACACGTTTACTTGCGCATACATTTTCAAACTGTTTGATTGGAAGTTTGTATCTCTAATGGGTTACAACGCACACATACATGCATTTTGTCTATATAAATCCCGTGTCCTCCACTTCTTCCCCTCACAGACACATTACCATTTTTTGTTGTCTATATAATACCATTTCCCATCCCCACCTCTTCCTCACTACTTCCATAATTTTCATTCCTGTTTGTGTGATATTACTAGCTTTATATAATATTCTATAACATGCCAGAAGCTCCTCGGAACTTGTTGGAGGAGAATGGTTTGGTGATCATTAGTGGTGATAGGAATAGTAAGGCGCTGCAATTTATTGAGGATGTCACAAGCAATGCTGGTGATGTTCAAGAGAGGGTGCTTGCAGAAATCCTGTCACGCAGTGCAAGTGTTGAGTACTTGCAAAGGCATGGCCTTAATGGATGCACAGACAAAGAAACTTTCAAGAAGGTGGTGCCTGTTGTCACCTATGATGATCTCAAGCAAGATATTGACCGTATAGCTAATGGTGATACTTCTCCAATTCTGTGTTCCAAACCCATATCAGAGTTTTTGACTAGGTGAGTCTGAAAATATATTTCTGATCAGTTTGGTACACAAGGATGATTTTACATTTTGTGATGTTCTTTATAAGCTTGTAGAAGTATTCATTTATGTGCAGTTCTGGGACATCTGGTGGAGAGAGGAAACTTATGCCAACAATAGAGGAAGAGATGGAGAGGAGGTCATTGCTTTACAGTCTATTGATGCCTGTGATGAACCAGTTCGTTCCAGGTTTGGACAAAGGGAAGGGAATGTACTTTCTGTTCATAAAATCTGAAGCTAAGACCCCAGGTGGACTTGCGGCGCGTCCTGTCCTAACTAGCTATTACAAGAGCTCACACTTCAAGCATAGGCCTTATGATCCTTACACCAATTACACAAGCCCAAATGAGACCATTCTCTGCCCTGATTCTTACCAGAGCATGTACTCCCAACTCCTCTGCGGCCTTTGCCAAAACAATGAAGTTCTCCGTGTCGGTGCCGTCTTTGCTTCTGGGTTCATTAGAGCCATCAAGTTCCTTGAGAAGCATTGGGGGTTCCTGTGCAATGATATCCGGAATGGTACCATAGACCCCAAGATAACAGACCCTTCTGTTAGAGAGGCCGTGTCGAAAATTCTCAAACCAAACCATAAACTAGCCAATTTTATAGAGGCCGAATGCAGGAAAGAGTCATGGCAAGGGATCATAACCAGGTTATGGCCGAACACAAAGTATATTGATGTTATTGTCACAGGGACAATGTCTCAGTACATTCCCACTCTTGAGTATTACAGCAATGGTCTCCCTCTTGTCTGCACCATGTATGCTTCCTCAGAATGCTACTTTGGCCTTAACCTCAATCCATTGTGTAAGCCTACTGAAGTTTCCTACACCCTCCTCCCCACCATGGCCTATTTCGAGTTCTTGCCGGTAAACCGGAAGATTAATGGATCTCTTAGTGCAAAATCCCGCAATGACAAGGTTGATGAGCAAGAATTAGTTGATCTTGTGGATGTCAAGCTTGGACAAGAATATGAGCTGGTTGTCACTACTTATGCAGGTAAGCCTCAAAATGCTTCCTACCCGCACAAGAACATTCTCATTTTTAATGTTAGAAGGGTAAAGGAATATGTACCATGTGGTAAATGGTGATTTCATAAGAAACTACTAATCAATAAAAAGTATATATTATCAAAAAAAAAAATAAATTGAGTGGAATTAGGCATTGGCTTAGGGAACGGGGTGGGGCGTTGGGATCGGGTAAGAATAATACTATTCCTACAGTCATACTCCAAAAAAAGGAAAAGAACAAAGAATTATGGGGTCAAAAGTTGACTCCAGGGTCATAGGTCCATAAATGGGACACAGGGTTAGGCTTCTTTTTATTTTTTTTTTTTCTAAATTATGCTCCAAAATGATATATACAAAAGCTTAACAAACAAATTCTAGATAAAGTAATTAAGCATGCTAATTATTTTTCTGCAATTTGTTTTAAGGGTTATACCGGTATAGAGTTGGAGATATACTTAGAGTGGCAGGATTCAAGAACAAGGCCCCTCAGTTCCAGTTTGTCTGCAGAAAGAATGTTGTTCTCAGTATTGACTCAGACAAAACAGATGAAGTTGAGCTGCAAAACGCAGTGAAGAATGCAGCCAACCATCTTGTGCCATTTGGTGCTTCTCTCATTGAATACACAAGCTATGCTGACACATCCAATATTCCAGGCCACTATGTTCTGTTCTGGGAAATTGGACTCAGTTCTGGGGCAACTCCAGTTCCTCCTTCAGTTTTTGAGGACTGTTGCATTGCCGTTGAGGAATCACTCAACAGTGTTTATCGGCAAGGCCGGGCCTCCGACAAGTCCATTGGCCCCCTGGAGATAAGGATAGTGGAGGTTGGGACATTTGACAAGCTCATGGACTTTGCTTTAAGCCTAGGAGCATCCATTAACCAGTACAAAGCTCCAAGGTGTGTGAAGTATGAACCTATCATCCAGCTTCTCAATTCCCGGGTTGTATCGAATTATTTCAGCCCGAAATGCCCGAAATGGGTTCCTGGACATAGACAATGGTGCACTGTGGACTGAAAGAGAACATTGCTGATACATGTATGTAGTATTGGCCATTGATGTCTCAAGTGGTGAGTTATGCACAAAGGAATAGAAGGCCATGAACCCATCTATGTCTACTTAGAGTAGAATAAAGGCCTATTTATCTCCTGTTAGAAGTTGTTGATTGATGATCAGTGATGGTGCTTCATGAGAAAAGTTTTCTTCAAGAGCTACCCATGTAAATGCCAATAACTACTCGTTTCAAGCATTTTCCGAAATCGCAACCTGGTTAAGAATTCATGCACTGAATGGCTGTCAGAGATGAAACTAATAACTTTTGACTCGCTAAGGTTTTCACACCATGTTAATTAGCTATTTAGCATCAGAAAACTAGAACCAAATTGGGACGAGAGTACATCTTCAATACAGTTTAAAACTTGCAGCTTGCTTGACTCAGGATCAGATCACTTGACTCAGGACCAGATCACGGTATGCCTGTTCACGACTAAGCCTAAAAGAGGAGTTTAGAATTCATAAAAGAGAAAAAAACTCAAAAGAGTATATATATAAAAAAGTTATAATATTCTAACAAATTATTTGAACACAATAAGTCTACAAGTCCTTTATACAGAAGCCTTAGACTTGTTGAACAAAGTTTAGAACATTCTAAACTAACTTAGCTTGCACACAAATGTTAATAAATAATTAACGCAAAGAATAAGTATAACTATAAGAAAATGAAAAAAATAATATCTTAAGGTTTTCTAAAAATCCTGTGTCATTGCTCCATGCCTATTCCCTCCCCACTCATGTGTTCTTGGGAAGGCATGTAGGCTACAAAGATGCAAGTCTCCTTATGCAACAACCAGACAACGGTAGCTTTGGATTGGCCAAGATCTCCAAGATGCAATGAACCCCAAGATCTCAGACTTTGGAATGGCCAGGATGTTTGGAACAGATCAGACAGAAGCTAATACCAATCGCGTAGTAGGAACCTTAGTAAGTACTGCTTCATGTTTGCCCTGTTTTGAAATCCACTGATACACTGCAAAATCATTTCAAGGAGAAATAATCTTTTCCTCCTAGATAATGTTTAAGACACTTACTTGGCGCAGCGGCTATATGGCTCCGGAATTTGCATTGTTTGGTAAATTCTCAGAGAAATCAGATGAGTACAGCTTTGGAGTACTGTTGTTAGAGATAGTGAGTGGTAGAAGGAATACTGATTTCCAGTACAATGACCGTTTCCCCAACCTCCTAGGATTGGTAAGTTTTCTTCTCTTTTTCTTTTAAATTTGCTTCTACGCCAGAAATGGAAAACAACTGTGGAAATGACGCTACATTGATGCTATGAGATGCGTTTTTCAGGCGTGGGGATTATGGAACGAAGGACGAGGGCCAGAGCTTATTGATCAATCAGTAAGGGACCAACGCTGTTCGCAAGCAGCTCTCAAGTGCATTCATGTGGGGCTTTTGTGCATTCAGGAATCACCATTGGACAGACCAACAATGCCTTCAGTGATTCCCATGCTAAGCAATGACAATGCATCACTTCCTGCACCCAAAGAGCCTGCATTCTGCATCAGGACCAGGTCCACTGTCATTGGTACATCTCCCAGTACATCAGGAAGTTACTCCAAAGCGAGCCGGTGGGACGGTAGGTTTTGTACACGGAACATCTCTGAATTCTGAAAATTTTCTGTCATAGACCAGAATACTTCTGATGCTAAAAGACAACACTGCTTCTTTCCAGGATTGAATTTCAGTGGAAAATATATGCACTCTAGCTTTCTGCAACTGATATCAGGATTTCTCCAACTAGCAATGAAATATTCCAGTNACTGAAAGAGAACATTGCTGATACATGTATGTAGTATTGGCCATTGATGTCTCAAGTGGTGAGTTATGCACAAAGGAATAGAAGGCCATGAACCCATCTATGTCTACTTAGAGTAGAATAAAGGCCTATTTATCTCCTGTTAGAAGTTGTTGATTGATGATCAGTGATGGTGCTTCATGAGAAAAGTTTTCTTCAAGAGTTACCCATGTAAATGCCAATAACTACTCGTTTCAAGCATTTTCCGAAATCGCAACCTGGTTCAGAATTCATGCACTGAATGGCTGTCAGAGATGAAACTAGTAACTTTTGACTCGCTAAGGTTTTCACACCATGTTAATTAGCTATTTAGCATCAGAAAAGTAGAACCAAATTGGGACGAGAGTACATCTTCAATACAGTTTAAAACTTGCGGCTTGCTTGACTCAGGACCAGATCACGGTATGCCAGTTCACGACTAAGCCTAAAAGAGGAGTTTAGAATTCATAAAAGAGAAAAAAACTCAAAAGAGTATATATATAAAAAAAAGTTATAATATTCTAACAAATTATTTGAACACAATAAGTCTACAAGTCCTTTATACAGAAGCCTTAGACTTGTTGAACAAAGTTTAGAACATTCTAAACTAACTTAGCTTGCACACAAATGTTAATAAATAATTAACGCAAAGAATACAATGATGCAAGTCTCCTTATGCAACAACCAGACAACGGTAGCTTTGGATTGGCCAAGATCTCCAAGATGCAATGAACCCCAAGATCTCAGACTTTGGAATGGCCAGGATGTTTGGAACAGATCAGACAGAAGCTAATACCAATCGCGTAGTAGGAACCTTAGTAAGTACTGCTTCATGTTTGCCCTGTTTTGAAATCCACTGATACACTGCAAAATCATTTCAAGGAGAAATAATCTTTTCCTCCTAGATAATGTTTGAGACACTTACTTGGCGCAGCGGCTATATGGCTCCGGAATTTGCATTGTTTGGTAAATTCTCAGAGAAATCAGATGTGTACAGCTTTGGAGTACTGTTATTAGAGATGGTGAGTGGTAGAAGGAATACTGATTTCCAGTACAATGACCGTTACCCCAACCTCCTAGGATTGGTAAGTTTTCGTCTCTTTTTCTTTTATATTTGCTTCTAGGCCAGAAATGGAAAACAACTATGGAAATGGCTCGACATTGATGCTATGAGATTGTGTTTTTCAGGCGTGGGGATTATGGAACGAAGGACGAGGGCCAGAGCTTATTGATCAATCAGTAAGGGACCAACGCTGTGGGGCTTTTGTGCATTCAGGAATCACCATTGGATAGACCAACAATGCCTTTAGTGGTTCCCATGCTAAGCAATGACAATGCATCACTCCCTGCACCCAAAGAGCCTGCATTCTGCATCAGGACCAGGTCCACTGTCATTGGTACATCTCACAGTACATCAGGAAGTTACTCCAATAATGAGATGAAAATTAGCAGCCTGTGGGACGATAGGTTATGTACATGGAATATCTCCGAAATCAGAAAATTTTCTGTCATAAACCAGAATACTCTTGGTGCTAAAGGATAACACTGCTTCTTTCCAGGATTGAGTTTCAGTGGAAAATATATGCACTCTAGCTTGCTGCAACTGATGTCAGGATTCCTCCAACTAGCAATTAAATATTCCACTTTTATATACTGTAGCTTGCCTCAACTGATATCAGGATTCTCCCATCAGGAATGAAATCTTTAATTATTTGGAAAGATAGCTAGCAGTGCTCTCTGCTAAACATTTCATTGGTTTAATACCCGTCACTTTGGATATGATTTCACAGATTTTCTGCAGTACAATATTCTTACAGCTAAGTGTTATTTTAAAAATCTGCAACTTGCTTTTGTTATACGTAAAACACTTGAATACTGATCTGTTTTGTAAATACCAAGTTACTGTTCTGTAGTGGCTAGTTGGCCAGCACCAGATTTTGGCTTCCAACCATAGGGCCATTAAAATCTCCTTTTTCTCTCGACAAAAATCCAATAAAAAAAGCTTCTGTCTGTTGACATATATATATATATATATATATATATATATATATATATATATATATATATATATATATATATATATATATATA